>JAVJIF010011986.1:0-129534 GCA_038442645.1 Agave tequilana | reverse complement strand
TTAATACAATTCTCAAACTATTAATACTAGGCAAACGGGTTAATAATTTGCATCAATTTAAATCTTGCAGGCCCACTTAGAGAAACAATGTTCATAGCTGTCTTAAACAAGAAAAATCAAAGTTTTACCTTGGACATAGCTGGCATGCCTGACACCGGTACGGGAGCCCTAAAGAAGTGCCCTTGCACTATAGGTTATATAGTTTGTAGATCTAACTTTTGAACTGATGTTAATTGCATCTGGAACAACCACCAGAGTTGACAGAGGAAAATTTAGAAGAAGCAATCATGCGAGGAGTAGGATATGAAAGCACAGAGAAACATGAAATTCATACTTTTTATAAAATATAGTGGACTTTGAAGCTCATATCCAGTTTAGATTTTTATAAATGGTGATATCGGAAGATGACACAGAAGAGGAATGTGAGTGTCATATAATTAGTTTGTGATTCTAAAGCAGATTGTGAAGGTTTCATTGCCAGAAGAGGTTTTATTCTGAATTATGATTCTTACGCTTCAATCTCACATTTGTACTACTAGGATCAGGGTTGGGTCAGAGCATAACTGAGTACCAAAGAAGAGGATAGCTACCACCCATTGAAGTGGTCCTAACTCCTAACTTTTTCATCCCTTTAAAATATTGATGCTTTAGACTTGTGGGTGTGTCGGACTAATACATTCTGCCTAAGCTTTTCATATCAAGCAGCATTGGTTCACTAGGGTTATAGAGTACTTTCAAATTGACTGTTTTGCTCATTGCTGTTTTACTTTGGAATTGATCTACAGGTAAGTGCTTGAATTGTAGTTTTGAGTCAAAAAGGATTATGAGAACCTGAAATTTTCTGATACTAGGGGTGCTTCTAGGGATAATATGCTTCTAGAAGAGTTTTGGAGGGGGTAGAGAGTGCTGTTTCTCATTTCTTTATGAGTTGTAAAAAAAATAAAATTGAAAAACTGTGTGTCTAGTTTTAGAGTTTTAAGAACTTTTTCATGGCATAAAATTACAGAAAATTGGCAAAGATAAACTTGAAGGTGTTTCTATATCCAAATAATTGGGAGGAGAGTTGGGAAAGGCACTTGCTTTTGATAGCGATCAAGGGTCAAGGTTGCTGCCAACATATTTGGGTTTTACAGCACAAGGCCTTGGTGGACCGTCAAATGGAACAATATGAGTTGTTTTAGTGTAGCGGTATGGTTTTAGCGTATTTCTTTTTACTGAGACCAATTGTTAGTTGTTGATAAGAACTCATTGACCTTATTATTTGTCTGTCATGATTCCAGTTGAGAAAACTATGACTGACGTAGATAATGCCTATGATACAAGCCGCATGGCAAGTGATGTGCCTGTTAATAGGTTTCTCTCAGATATGGATTAGTGACAGCTACTTTGTACTTCATGACATAGTTGTAGATAAATCCAAATAGCTTCTGTTCATGTGTATTATCCTTGTATCTTGTGTGAATGCCTCTGTAGATTGAACCTGATCCTGAGCTGCTGCATAATATGCTGATTTAGATTGATACTTGCCAATGAAGTGTAAAGTAAGTACAATTTAATGTGTGTGAATAAGATCCTGAGATCCTGAGGAGGCAGTGACGTTGTGAGTGGACCAATTGCATGTACCTGTAGATGAACCCTCTGGCTTCTGGTATCGCCATCCTGAGAGATACAGACGCCAGATCATAAATCTTAGTAATTCTGCAGTAACTTTTAATCTATACTATCTTTTAGCTTTATTTCTAAACCATGTAGACATGCTATGGAAAATAAGTCAAATAACCTGTTACTGTTGCTCTGGAAACAACTCACGTAACCTGTTCATGTTCTAGCATCATGTACCGCCTTGCTTGTGTGGTTTGAATAAATTGAATTGATGAAGTAATTGAAGCCATCAGCTGGGCTTCCAATAAATGTAATCCATCCATCACCATGTCCGCCTGTGCACGCACAACGTCATGACCGACCATATGCTTACATGCACAAATGCTAACACACGTATAAATTAAGAAACTCATACATGATAGTTTATTCTCATATTTAGTTTGAAGGATATTGTTGTCTCTGATATAATAAAAAGTAGTCTTTTGTTCTTAAATAATATCAAATATGGATCCCGCAGTATTATTTAGCTGGCCTGATTTTAAAATGTGCATTATATAAGCCAGAGCGCATTACAGGTAGGCCTAAGCAGATTTGAGCTGATAAAGTGGCCGAATTTTGGAGAATCAAATCCCACAACTAGATGATTGTATAAATTAAACTAGATGAGATATCTAGGAGATTGAAAATAGAAAGAACAGTGTGCAGTTGACCCTTGTGCTAGACTGCTAGTCACATATACTCATTCATAACCTTAATGGGACATCAAGAATGATTAAAAAAGGAAATAACCTACACACGTGAATTTCTCTTTCTCAAGATTTTCCTTTTCCGGATTTGATATCATGATCGAAGCATCATATATTGATATGATCTGAGTACGACATCTTATAACAGCATTATGATGTGCACCATTGTCCTTCTGTGGATCAATTGGTACCCTGCTACATAGAATTATGAAAATTCATATGTTGCTGACTGAAGTTTATCGTGAAGCGTGTCGTGTTAGACAGTGTCGTGTTGGATATATTTTCTAGAATTTAACATGTGTTATTGTTTCATGCTATGTTTGTATGTTTGTGTCCATTCAAAATAGTTGATACACATCTATAGATGACTGAGAATTTTATTGTGAACCGCGTCGTTTAAGACAGTGTCACACGCGTTGGACACACATACAGATAATTTTTTAGAATTAACTTGTGTCAGTGTGTCATGTTATGTTTGTATGTCTGTGTCCGTGCAACATAGTTGATACACATCTATAGATGACCACTCAACCTGCATATGATTAATGATATAGCTGTTTATTTGTCACACCTTAAAGATGTAATACAGTATGGACTGAGGTGGAACTTTGCCTAATGCTAAGGAACTAACTATTTTAGACTTTAGTTGTTTTCAACTGGCTCATCATATAACCCATTCCTGTTTGAATATGGGCATGACTCAACGTCAAAA
The DNA here is from genome assembly GCA_038442645.1 of Agave tequilana. NCBI lineage: Eukaryota > Viridiplantae > Streptophyta > Magnoliopsida > Asparagales > Asparagaceae > Agave > Agave tequilana. The sequence goes on along the minus strand of JAVJIF010011986.1, from coordinate 126,474 downwards.
GAGCACACAAAAGAGTTGGCCAAAAATTAATTTTCAACTATCTGTGAACATGATGTCAACCCTCTGTGAGTTATGCCAGATTCTTGGCAAGGCAATCATGCGATGGGGAATACTGACATAAAACTTTGACCACCGTTGGCGAGTATTGAGACTACTATTTTTTGCCATGTAATTTAAGGGTATTTCTTTTTCTCCAAATAGATGCCATGTTAGTTTGCACCTTACCTTTATGAGTAGTCATGAGATTTAAGATGTGAGAATGTAAGCTCCATTTCTCGATTGCAGATTGAGGCCAATTGCAGATTGAGGCCTCTGGTGGCCAAGCCCTTACCTTCGGTGGAGATGTTTCAAAAGAAGCTGATGTGGAATCTATGATTAAAACTGTGAGGTATAGCTCAACAACGCTGAAAGGTTCTGCAAGAGTAATGCTTGCATTTGCACAACATTTTTTAATCTCATATTATACGTTATCATTCTTCCAGGCAGTTGATGCATGGGGAACAGTTGATATTTTGACAAACAATGCCAGGTTTGGGGACCATTGCCTGTATTTGTCCTAGTACATTTCTTTTTTCCTTTATTATAATTAGTCATCTTGATAATTCTAGGAATTACTCGAGATATGTTACTTATGAGAATGAAGAAATCTCAGTGGCAGGAAGTAATTGATCTGAACCTCACAGGTGCTTCCTTTGTACTCAGGTACTGTTCTTTTGATTTCAGACTATTGTTTCCTTACATTTACAAACTACAAAGTCCTGTTTCTAACAGTGATTTTTATTTATTGTTTTGCAGACTGCAGCCAAAATAATGATGAAAAAGAAGAAGGTAGGTTGAGTTCAATATTAATATGTTTTCTTTTGTATTGTTCTGTTTTTGACGATTTTGATATAAGTGCAAGTTCTTGGACTGGGTCAACCAGAGAGATCACTTGTGATTTGATTTATTGTTTCATAATCTGCCTCTTTGAATGTTTGTTACAAATTCATTTGGCTTGCGGATGAAGGTTGGCTTTCCATCTAAGAAATTTTGCACAATTAATGATAAATTTGTTATACTAATCTCATTAAAGATTTTTTTCTTTTAATTTGGAAGAGTGCTGATTACTCAGCGAGTGACTTTTTGGAACTTTTTATATCATTACACTAGAAAAGGATAAATTTTGATGCTCCTGTTTTGCACATTCTATTCATTATTGAAATTCACATTAAGCAAATATGGAAGGTTAAATTTGTGTAGTATGTGGGGATGATACCTTATTAATGCATGAATAGTTTGTGTACGTGTTCATCCAATAGAGCACCAATGTACAATAGAGGACACAGGTGTCAAATGTCCATGTGTCCAAAAGTATTTGACATGGGAACCTTCCAAAAGCTTGACACAGGAGAAAAAGGCTAAATAGCTAAAATGGGAGATCAGAATGCAAAGAAGATTAGAAGACGAAGGAGAAAAAGATACAATTTTGAGAGAAAAGAGGGTTAAATGAAAATTTTAGCCTTCATTTTCATTGCTGAAAGTCATGAATGGAAGATGAAGGAGAACAGAGAGAGAATCAAGAGAAATGAGAATGAGAATGAGAAGGGGGGGGGGGGGGGGGGACGATGGCTCACCGGCATCATGAATTGGGTTCTCGGACAACAAGCACTGGGTCAAACTCGAGAGAAAATGGAGAATTGAGAAATTTCACAAGAAGTATTGGGCAATCAAAAACAAAGGAGTGAGAGAGATTGACTATCACAGACACTGGGAGAGCGATCAAGTGGTACCAAGAGCAAGATTAAGTGAGAGATTGGGCAATCACCGGCACCAGGAGTGAGAGGGGGTGATCCTTTTATTTTCTCTTTTATTTTCTTTTATTTTTCCTTTTTTCTTTATCTGTCAAGAGAAGCGGAGGATGAGGGAGAAGGGGAGATGAGAAGGGAGCGATAGTTTTCTTTTTGGGTTTCCTTTTTTTAATATCTTATATGGAGATTCTTTGTGCTTATTCATAAACTGAATGTTTCATTTGGCTCATTCATCCATTAGGTGGAATATTCTCTTAGGAGGAGGAATATCCTATTAGTGCCCACTTCATAAAGTAAGGGGGAAAAGGGTAAAAAGAGAAATAAAGGATCACTCACTCGCTCCCGGTGTCATGATCGCCCGATCTCTTGCTTGATCTTGCTCTTAGTACCGCTCGATATCTCTCCTGGTGCCATGATCACCGATCTTTGTCGATCCTTTGTTTCTCTCGCTCTGATCTCCCAATACTTGTTGTTGGTTTTCTCAATTCTTCATTCTCTCTCGAGGTTGACCCAGTTCTTGTTGTCTGAGAACCCAATTTCTGCTGTTTGTGAGCCTTTGATCTCCTACCCTCCTCTATTTCTCTTTCTCATTCCTCTCAATTCTCTCTCCGTTTTTCTTGATCTTTATCCATGGTCATCAGCAATGGAAATGGAGGCTAAAATTTTCATTTTACCCTTGGCTCTACAACTACAACTATTACTACTACAACAAAAACTAACAAATTTGTCGTAACAACACCTACACCTCAGAAATTTACAAGACCTGGACCAGATTCTAAGCAATAACAATGAATCATGAGTTCAGAAACAAGTTAAACAATTGGCGGTTAGTTATCTCTTATGGCAATGGTGGAAAGCAAGAAACAAATGTATATTCACACACAATCGAATCTCTAACGCAGCAATATGGATTCACCCCGAATGTCAATTATTGGAAAGACTCAGGTTGCACTTCCATTAGAGCAGTTATACTACCCGTCAATGGCTACGCCTAAAAGTTGGCCAAGAACGAGGCCTATATGTATAATTGTATTAGACTGTTTCAGTCATTGCCATTAAAAAAAATATATTTTTGTAGGTGTATATGCATGCACTCAAATATCAGCATAACCAATCAGCCCATAGTTTGACAAAATTGAGTTCACCCTTATATTGACCTAGTTTTGAGACTTCTTTTTTAATATAAAAAAAAAATCTGAATCATTGATATTGAATTGGAAGGATAAATCATCTACATATGATGATTCTCCAGCTGTTGGCATGTCCTCAAAGTGTCCATTTGTCCGAATGTCCATGTGTCTTAGCGTCTGACCCGTCAAAAATTGATATATACAGTTTCAAGGTATTGTGTGATATCTCTCTAGAAAGAAGCGGCTCATTTTAGTAGAAGACACCTGAGCCTTGATCTACTGTTGAAAGCTCCAACTAGTCAGATCACATCTAATACTGTTTTTGATGATCAACAAGGCATTACATACTGAGCAGCACCATATTATTAATAATGAGGAAATATAAGGAAAAAAGGACCATAAGGTGAAAACCTAGACTTCTAGGCTTTATATTGTGAGTCGTGATATTTCATTCCAATTTCTTCTGTTTATAGGTGAAATGCTATCTTCTTGTGTTGCGAAAATCCTAAAGTGATATCTGTCCTCTTTGTTTTCTAAGTAATATGCTTTTCCATGAGTCATCAGTGGATTTTGGGGGGCTCTGAAAGAGAGACCTTTAAAGCGTATGTTTGATGTGTCCCTCATAATTTGGGTCTATGTTGGAATGTCGAAGAATAATATTTTCTCGGTGACACCAAAGAAGACATGGGGCATTGATATAAGGTGATGTGGGCAGAATAACACATCAGATACTACAGTCATGATTAAACAATAACAAGGCAGGATATGACAGTAGATAACTACTATATAATACAGATGATGAACATTACTTTCTACTTATGTATCTCATAGAAAATGTTAGATGTCATAGTAGGATTGACGAGTACATATTTGCAATTACGACACTAATTCTTTTAGTAGGTTTAGGATGCTATAATCATTATAACAGAGGGAAATGAGTATGGATACTTCTTTTGGCCCACGCTTAGAAAATGTTCCTTTGAATCATCAGATTTATGTATGATACTAAGATCATATGATGTATTCCTGGTGCACCAATAGATTAATTTTATTGCCGTGATATCAATAATAAATTTATTTCTTGAAAAAATGGTGTTTATAGTGCATAATCTTTGCACATCCACTGTGAGCTGACTTTAGTTCTTTTTTCTATTTTAAGTGAAGTAGCTTATTCATGACGTTTAACGTTAATAATGAAGTATTATTCTTTGTTATTCAGTGAGCTTACAACTAAATTTTAATAAATTTTTTTTGTTGGACTAAATTTTTGCTGTACACAAATATAGTTTCGATTTGATCAATCAAGTACTTGGAATATTCCTGGTGAATAGAAGAATCCATAGATTTTTTTGCCTTCATAAAAAATTAGGAACACACAAAAGTCTTGTAAGACATTAGAAATGCTCTGGTTACTACAGGTCTAACCATCACCTGTAAAAACCAACCTTAACTGTTTATTGTTGACTTGGCGCATCCAGGATGTGCCAAGTCCTCCTTCTTTCTTATTATAAATTTTTTTAGTATTTTCTGTCAACATGTTACATGTGCATGTAACATACTTTTACAGGTGTAGTGTGTGATGTAGACATTAGCTGCCTATTTAATATTACCCATGAGCTGCTCGTGTGGCAGCCTCATTTTAAAGCAACCATTGTGGTTATAACTTGATGTTTACTCCCCCTAACAAAACCCCCTCCCGGCACTAAACAAAAAAAAAAAAAAAAAGGGAAAGAAAAAAGAGTCAATAATGTAAGTGTCTTAGTACACAACTTTATGTTTACTCCTATTATCATTTTCTCCTTGATAATGAAACTAATCTCAAAGGAAATGTGCGTGCTGATATAATACGGGAAGGATCGCAATCATCTTCAACTAAAATTTAGAATTAAGGTTTTGAAAGAAGAAACAAAATAAAAAATAGGATTTAAGATAAAGAACCACTAACCAGGATAGGTTTTGGGCTTCACACCCCTTACGCAGGCTTCACACCCCTTACATCACGGGCTACACACCCCCATCTTAAGAACTCAAAAAGGCTCAAGAAATTTAACCGGAAAAAAATTATTTATTCATTGTCTACTGAATAAAGAAGTCTGGGGCATAGGCTTTACAAAAGTTCGGTTCCCGGATATAACTGATGTGGTACTAAAAAAACACAATAAAGAAAACGATTACACTCAAAATAGACTAAGACATAAAATAATTAGTAATCTGAGTGATGTCCTCATCATTTTCCTGGAGTGGGAGAAACTGGACCTTGTCAAGTGAGGACTCCCCTTATGAAGCATGTCAATCGTGCCAAGGTGGTGGCCGTGGCAGCAACAACACTGATTCATCACGTCGAGACCATGGTGATGGAGGTGAAACTGGTCTCCGGGACGGGTCTGTGAAAGCTGGCAGCTCGATCAAGGCACAGAGAGTAGAGCGAGGCACATCATCCCCGTTGAAGACGGAGCTGATATCAGATCCCAAGGGTTATTTGACTTGTAAGGTATGGAAGCAATTCTCTTCACTCTTATCGAAATCTGTATGCCAAGCGTGCAACTTTCTCACAACCTCAGGGTAACTCAAAATTATCCCCGTACTATCAACTGCAAGTTTCTGCAAAATACAATATGGGTATGCAGTAAATTTGTAGGTATCATTACAAATTGTTATCGGCCTAGTGATATCATCAATACATGCAACATGCAAATGCAATGCAATAGGCACTCTAGGTATAACTCCTAACGATGGGAGAATGGTGTATATGAGATGCTTAGGAGGACACACTTCTAACAATGGAGGTACATTCGACTTAGACACAAACTCCAAACAATCAGGAAAAGAAGCAGAATTAGAAATTATTTGCTGGATCTTGACAAGAAACTCAGGTGACTCACAAAAAATGAATCGATAAGAACAATCATAAAATTATATTCAGCACAAGGGGACTCGAATGACTTACTAGGCATTGTGGGTGTAATAGGCTCAACTAACTCATCTACATCATCACTCACTATCAGAAAACATATAGATTTCATCGATAAGCGGTGTGTCAGAACCAACTGCTATGTCTTCAATTATACTAGCTGTCTTAAAAGAAACGTAAACATTCTCAACAACTTTCGAGTCGTCAACATCATCACGAGGCACAGTTCTAACATCTTGACTCTCTGAGGGGCACTGATAATCATAATGTCCATATCTCTTACACTTAGAACATCGGACCTTGGTATTGACTAACGTTTTAAAAATTACGTCTATCTTTAATGCAACATCAAAGGCCTTTTCAACAGTGTCTAAATCATAGGAGTTAGTAATCACAGCATGCCTTATTTTAGGTCGTAAACCCCAAACAAACCTAGTTATAATCTCAGAATGGTGCTCTCTCACGTCATTACGATGGTTAAGTTCTTAAATATGATTATGTAATCTTGAACAGACATATGACCCAGACAGAGGTTGTGTCGCTGGTATAAGAGGGGGTCCTTATAACATTAATTAGTCATGATGGCTCAAATGCAAAATTCAACAATCAAGCAGATGCAGTGGAGAATCCTAAACTCAAGCAAACTAAATGCATGCACTAACTAAAAATATTCTAGAGTTCAAATTCTAAATGCAAAGAAAATGCACTTTTAAAATAATGAAAAGTAACATAAACTGAAGTAACCACTAGATAGAATCAAATAGCATTTCAACCAATAAATTATCACAATCCAATTAGTAGTTGCAAGTAATTTAACAGTTAATATTTCAGCTTAGGTTAGGATATCACTTGAGGGGTGAGTCGTTCACACCCAAACGTAAAATTCTATAAGATTTTTCAGAGAAATACCCCATCATCTGCAAGATTTTTGAACAACGGTAATAAAAAGTGGAAGATGCCTGTCTCGAGAACGGCGCAAATAGGGCATGAGTCGGGCCAAAAAAACTCTGGACTGCTATGTGCTGATCTGCTGAGCTGAATCTAGTAGATGACCGAAGCTCAAACTTAGATGCGAAGGCTGTAGATTTGTGGTGCTGCTCTTCATTAATTCGCTCCTCCGAAAACGACTGGATTTGAACTTGGAATGAGCTCAGAATGGCTCCCAGAAAATCTAAACTGCGTCTCACTGAGTTTTACTGATTCAGGCGAGTCAACTCGCTGAGTTGAGTTGACTCAGTGACGTCAGCAGTGATGTCTGCTGTGACAGATCGGGTTGGATCTTAGCGGGTTTGTCCACTTAACCCAATAACCCAAATTAAATTGGATACGAGTCGGGTTGTGCCTCAAATGGGCTGGGTCGGGTTTTAAAACAAACCCAAATAGACCCAAATAAATCTCAACCAGTGCTCTCCCTCTTTCTCTCTTACCCGAGTAGGGCACAACGATGGCGGTGGCATAGGAGATCGACGTTAGCGGCGTTGGAGTGGAGATCTGGCGGCGGCGGAGCTCCGGCGAGATCTGGGCATCGATGAGGGTTCAACGATGGTGATGGTGGTGGGTGTGATGAAGTCGAAGGGGTTGAGGTTGATGTTGATGGTGGAGATGATGCTGATCGGGGTTGATGGAGGTGACTGTGGCGCTCCAGCAAGAACTAAGAGGCATTTGTGGTTGGATCTTAGCATCGACGTCAAGGCAGAGGACGGAGCTGAGTTGTTGAGTTGATGGCAGTGTGAGGTGGTCGTGTCACCGGCAGAGGAAGGCGATGGTAAGTCCTGTTGGAGTGCTGAGGTCAGAAATGAGATGAGTTGATGGTGGAGAGGCTAGAGGAGGAAGAACAATAAAGATGATGAGGAAGAACGGTGTGGATTTTAGCTACAGTATAATTTTTTTTTTTTTTATTTTTGTTTGAATTCCTCTGTGAAGGAGACTGATATTAGGGATTTTGATTTTGAAATTTTTGAGTATTGGATTGGCAATGATGATGGGAGGTGGAGGAAGGGGCGATAATGATGTTATTTGAAGGAGGCGATGGTGGAGTTGTTAATGATGATGATGGGGATGAAGAAGGTGGAGGCGGCGGGTGTTTGATGATGGGGTTCTGATGGAAGAGGAGAAGAGGGAGAAGATGAACAAAGACTTTTTTTTTGAATTTCCAAGAAGGAAGATGTACGGTGATGATTGTGAATTTCTGGGATTTTCGAAGCAAATTTGGTGGAATTTGCTACAATAAGCTTTTTTTTTTGGGAAGAGATCTAGGGATATAGATCTAGAACTAGGGTTTAAGAAAAGTTAGGATTTTAAAAGAGGGGAAAGGAAAATTTGAAGGGGATTGGAACCAAAAGCTCTGACACCAAGTTGATGTAATACGGGTAGGATCGCAATCACCTTCAGCTAAAATTTGGGAATTTGGGTTTTGAAAGAAGAAACAAAATAGAAATTAGAGTTTAAGATAAAGTATCAGGATAGGTTTTGGGCTTCGCATCCCTTACGCGGGCTTCACACCTCTTACACCACGAGTTTCACATCCCAATCTCAAGAACTCAAAAGGGCTCAAGAAATTTAGCCGAAAAAGTTTATTAATTCGTTGTCTACTGAATAAAGAAGTGTGGGGCCTATTTATAGGCTTTACAAAAGTTCGGTTCCCAAATATAACCGACGTGGTACTACAAAAAAAAAAGAAGAAGAAAACAACTACACTCAAAATAGACTAAGACATAAAATAATTGGTAGTCTGAGTGATGTCCTCGTCACCTGCTCTCCTATAATATTACTTATCTAGCAATTACTTTAAGAATCATCTAAAACTTTTCATTAACAAAATTCATTGATGTATTAATATATGTTATGCAATATGGCTCAGTAGTAGCTAGTTATTCGTTTCTCCCTGTTGTTGTTAAGAACCATCGAAAAAAATCTGAATCAGAGGCTTTCTCCCTTATCTTTGGCCAAGTTTGTAAGTACACCTAGATGGGGGGTGAATAGGTGTACGGCTAATCTAATGAACAAAATGCGAAAATTAAAAACTAAATTGCAACACACTTAGTGTAACCAACGAGTGTAGCCGAATTCCCGATGAAGGGCTCTGGACTAACTCCTCTTGATTCCTCTGAATAAGAGTTGAGGTGCTATATGAAGCTCTCGTAGTTAAACACAAGTGAGGCACATACAAACAAGCCAAGCATATAATATATGAATGTGCAATATGAAATGATGCAAGGCACAATATAAGAGAGAGAGAGAGAGTTAGAGTCAATGGATCAAACGCAAACACACGGATATGTTTCGAGGTTCGAGCACACAGCTCTGCGTCCCCGCCTTCACACAGAAGGATTTCCAATCCACTAACTTGTCCACACAGGACTCCCACACAGGGAACCTCCACTGAGGATTTGGGGCAATACAATAACCGGGAGTACACAACTCCTCTCTCGACCGAATACAACCTCACTAGAGGCAATACACAACCAACACAAATACCATCTCACACAATAGGGGTAGGCACTTAGCCAAACAACCAATCAACCTCTCACTAGAGGGATAGGGCACAAAGCCACCACTCCAAAATCAACATCTACACAAGAGGGATAACACAAAGTAGGAGGGTTTACAACTTGGTGGTTTCCACAATCACAAACTAATTTTCCCACAAAATAAAGATCCTATAGATAGGATAGAATGATATGGCTCAAGTGTGGAAAACAAAATGTTTTTAATAAAGAAAATCACTTGAGAAAATCTCCAAATAGATATAGAATTTTTAGATCAAAAACAAATTCCCAAAAGACTATTTTCTTTAAAATAACAAACACTTTAAAAACAAATAGAGAATAAGAATTTAAACTCAAAACTTTTTGCTGAAAAACACTAAAAGAGTATGAAAATTTTCTCTCTAAAAATCTTAGCCAAAACAGCCCTCAAATGGGGTATATATAACCCCCAAAAGGATCTGCCCGTTGGCAGCTGACTAGGCCCAGAATGGCCTTCCGGTCGACCGGCCGGTCGACCGGCTAACGGTTAAAAATTTGACCGTTGAGCCTGCCGGTCGACCGTGCCCAGAACCAGAGAGCAACGGCTTTCTGGCCAGTCGACCGCCCGGTCGACCGGGGCAACCCGAGAGTGGGTTGCCTTCAGTCGGTCGACCGCTCGGTCGACCGGCCAACTGATATGGCCTTGTGCACGTTTATGTGCACGTCCGGTCGACCGTTTCGGTCGACAGGCTCCTGGTCCGATCGACCGCCAGGGCTTGACAGACAGAATTTAGGACTTGAAAAACTTGGTTTTTAATCATCAAATTAATCCCACAATTCTCTAAAAATCCACAAAAATAGTTTCAGTATAATACTTTGATATACAAACATGTGTGAAAAAATTCAACACATATTTCAAACTATTTGAACCATTTTTGTGTTATGAAAATTTTACCAAAAACCAAATTCCGTATTTTCCAAAAATAGGATTTTGAAATGGAAAATCGTTTTGTCCAAAACTCATCCAAATACAAAACATGATATAGAAACAACTTGAAACATGTTGTATATGGACATAATCCAATATACATGAAAGATATATATATATATATATCAACGTTTTTGACTTAAAATCCAAAAATAAGTTTTGTTAAATATCAAAACTCCAAACTCATGAAATAGACTTTCAAACTAAGTTTGTTTAAATAGTTGAATCATAGAAGTATATAGAACAAATCTAATATATATTAAATCATGTAAACTTGTTGATTCTATCTATTCATGAAAACTAAGATCGGTTAAACAAAAAACCGAAAACCAATAAACATGAAACTTAAACAAGTGTGTGTTGTGAACTTGAGCATATCACACTATCTAATATTTAACAATGGATCTAAAAATATAAACTAAACAATGTACCGAGGTCTTCTTGTAGAGCTCCGTCGCGACTCGATCCAAACGTGATCCACCGAGCTTGACTCCAACAAGTGCTAGATATGAACATTGACGCTCGGGCTCTTGAATCACCATGTGAGAGCTCCAAAATATCTTTGTTGAAGCTAATTACCTACTAATATCTTGGTTAAGTATCTGAAACTAAACATTACAAGATTATTAGTAAACTATAACTACATGAGTTAATCATCATCAAAACTAGAGTGAAATGACTCTGGGTCAACAATCTTCCCCTTTTTTATGATGACAAAACTCATGGAGTTATATATGCGTGGATTAAAGTTAGGCTTCAAAGAAGCTCCCCCTTAACTCATGCATAGCAATAAACATAAATATATATGTAATGAATACTAAACATGAATATGCATCAACATGCATAAACAATGAAATGAACATGCTCTTGATACCAAACTTTTAAAATAAATTCATTTTCCTTTTTAAAAGCAACATAAAAACTCTTGATACCAATCAATAAAACAAAATTCTTGATACTAATTGGAAGATAATCACTAAAAGCTTTTTATACCAACAATAAAAAATATCAGTATGAAACAACTTTGATATAAACTTACAAATAAACAATAAACATGCATACAATAAACATGCATATTAAACAATAAACATGCATATAAACTCAAATATTTCTCCCTTTTTGTCAATCATCAACAAAGGGGTCAAAGAAAACAATAAAACAATGTTCTCCCCCTTTTTGTCTTAAACAAAAAAATCAATGAGGGGTGAAATCAAATCAAAACTTTATGATACCAATTGTAAGAAAAAAATATATCAATTTAGTGCATCATGATATCAATAAAATATACCAATTGAAGGTACATAAAACAAATGTTTTTAATATAGATTTAAATACCAATTGTAAGTAAATAAATCATTTTAAAGAATTCAACCAAAAAATTTTGATATCAATTGAAGTAAAACATACCAATTGTAATTAAACTTATAGGTAATCTTGATACCAATTTGTAAAGATTAGTACCAATTGAAAGTAATTTTTCATTAAAAGCATATTATACCAAAAATAATCAATATCCTTTTTCAATTATTTTTAACATAGAGTGTGGGAGTAGAATACCAAAGGTAAACAAACACAAAAAAAATGAAATATAAATTTTCTCCCCCTTTATGAAATACCAAATAAAATGATGCATAAGCTTGTATATGATACCAATTGAAACATAATCAATTGAAATATAATAGTCATTAAAGAAATCAAGCTTAGCATAACCAAAATTTATGCTCAAAGATATAGAGATATAGTAAGCACAAATAAAGCATATATATATATATATGAAAAATTGAATACCAATCGAAATTGATACTATCTAAAGTGTAAGCATACATATATAAAAACTTATGAGTATACAAAATGAATGTCAATAATGATACCAATTGAAAAGATCCAATGATACCAATTGAAAACACAATAAGATTAAGTGTATAACTCATATTACCTACCTCCCATTTCATGCACATGTTTAAAATGATTTTCAATATTAAGCATACAAGGTATGGTCGCCCAACCAACCGCCCATAAATGGAAAGGGTTTTCAATAATAGGTTTGAAAATAGTTTAGCATAATTGAAAACTCTTCCAAAATGAAAAATACGAACTAGTTATATGAAAAATTTGTAAACTAGTACGAAATCCTTCAAGTAAGGAATAAAACAAAAATATATTTCATGAAAAACATGTAAATCACATGATCACCAAACACTCAAAATCTATATAGCATAAATTGTACTCATGAAAACAAAATCATGAGAAAACATCAAATAATATGAGCGTACAAGTTATGTGAAGAACATAATCACGAAAATAGTCAATTTAGCTCAATATGAAATTCCTTGTCAAAATATGAAAATCATCGAAACAATTTAATCTTCAAGGCATATGTATGTCTTGTACAAACTAAAGAATACATACATCCAAACATAACGAGTCCACAAAAGTATATGCATGAAGGCAAGTGGCTCAAGGATGTATATGTATAGCTAATAGTTTAGACAAAATAGACATATACATGAAGCTAAACATATAAACATGAAAAACATGTACAATATGGGAATACAAGTCAAATGCATAAATCATCAAAACTAGGCTATACTAGTACATCTAATGAGTATAAATGAGCGTTCAAACACAAACATGTAATAATCTATTTGTGGCTCATTAGTTGTACAAGTATATATCCAAATTTTAATGAAAACTAACATCTAAACATGTAATCAAAACATGAAGCATAGAAATCAAAACAAACAACTCATAAACATACATATGATCATTAGGTACATGCACATGCATAAATCTAGGACATACACATTAGTTAAAACAAATGTGAGAACACAAAGATATAAATCCATTTTAAACATGGGTGTCTCAAATAACTAAACATGTATATCACTAATCTAAATATCATGACATAACATACTAATCATGAAACATCAAAACATGCTAATAATGAATAAAATGAAAGCATGTAAACATAAATGAGGAGTAAGAGATTGTTACCAAACCAATAGGGCACATCTCCATATCTCCAAAACAAGGTGGTCCTCCCACCAAACACCCCTTGAAAGTGATGCATCCAAATTGTTCTCTTTAAGCTCGGAACGCATCCACCTCAAGGTATCGTCGCTCTCACGTCATGCGAGAGCCCACACCTACATCGAATACAATAGGGGTGGTCTTCGGTACCCACACTCTTTTGAGTTCATGGGGGTTAGCACATTTCCTATCCCAAACAAACTTAGTTGCTAAATTTGAATCATGTAACTTATCATAGCAAAATTTAGCAAGGTGACCCTTACGTTCACAATGTGTACAAGTGTACACATGAGCATACAAAGTGTTATTAGTGTGTATGTGAGGAGCATGTGTATACCGTGGTTTGTGTGCATGCATAAATGGAACTTGTTTCTTTCGAAACATAGATTCCAACCGTGTATAGTTCATGGCACAATGGCTCAAAGTGGAGCCCAAACAATCCACACTCTTCTTAAGTATAGATATATCATTTTCAATTATAGAAGAAGAGGTGCATGCAATAGATGAGCTAGAATGTGAAGCTACACTAGTATGGCAAACATGTGAATCAAAATCATTTTTCAAAGAAATATTTTTATTTAAAATAATTTCCAATTCCTTTGAAATAGAAGCAATTTTTATTTTCAAGGAATCATTCTCTTTTACAACAAAATCAAGTTTTGAAGATAAAACCTCATTTTTCTTTAAAACATTTTCACAATCATTTTTATTTTTCAAAATTTTGTTTTCATTAAGGGCAAGTACAAGTTGGGATTTAAGTGAGTCAAGTTCACTTGAAATCTCATTCCTTTCTTGCAAAGCAATCTCAAGTCTAGAAGATAAATTTTTTACTTTCTTCTTTTAAACCAAAATTATCCTTTTCCAAAAGTTTATATTTTGAAATCAAATTTTCACAATTTTTGGCAAGTTCATCATTTAAGGCTTGTGCATCCATACACTCATTGTAATGAGAACTAGTACTAACATCTAGTTGAGTGTCCGAGTGTACCTCAAGGGAGCCATTCCCTTGGACCATGAAGCAACGTTCGTCGGACTCGTCTCGACTAGATCTCCTCTTCTTAGTTCTTATTGATAAGCGTTGGTAGCTTGGGAGATGTCAAATTGTTCCACACTGTAAAAGCGGAATCATAGTGAGAAAACACATGTAAATATTTTTTATCAAGAGATGCTCTAAGTGCCTTTAGGGCTTGTCCATTAGCCTCAATATGCTTCCTATCACTAAGGTAGGATTCCTTGGTAACGGCAAGGTAAACTTTATAACTTAAGGCTTTTAAATGACAACTCATCATAACCTTCCATATATCAAGTCTAGAGATATCAAACATGGGAGGGCTATCCATGAGTGCAAACTATATGTGTGCAAATGCAAATGCAAATGATAGATTAGCAAAACCAAGATCACACTCCTAGGTGGTTAAACCTAATATCAGGAGCGTAGGCTTTGATACCAATTGTAAGTACACCTAAAGGGGGGATGAATAGGTGTATGGCTAATCTAATGAACAAAATGTGAAAATTAAAATTAAATTGCAACACACTTAGTGTAACCAACGAGTGTAGCCGAATTCCCGATGAAGGGCTCTGGACTAACTCCTCTTGATTCCTCTGAATAAGAGTTGAGGTGCTATATGAAGCTCTCGTGGTTAAACACAAGTGAGGCACACACAAACAAGCCAAGCATATAATATATGAATGTGCAATATGAAATGATGCAAGGCACAATATAAAAGAGACAGAGAGTTAGAGTCAATAGATCAAACGCAGACACACGGATATGTTTCGAGGTTCGAGCACACAGCTCTACGTCCCCGCCTTCACACAGAAGGATTTCCAATCTACTAACTTGTCCACACAGGACTCCCACACAGGGAACCTCCACTGAGGATTTGGGGCAATACAATAACCGGGAGTACACAACTCCTCTCTCAACCGAATACAACCTCTCACTAGAGGCAATGCACAACCAACACAAATACCACCTCACACAAGAGGGGTAGGCACTTAGCCAAATAACCAATCAACCTCTCACTAGAGGGATAGGGCACAAAGCCCCCACTCCAAAATCAACCTCTACACAAGAGGGATAACACAAAGTAGGAGGGTTTACAACTTGGTGGTTTCCACAACCACAAACTAATTTTCCCACAAAATAAAGATCCTATAGATAGGATAGAATGATATGGCTCAAGTGTGGAAAATAAAGTGCTTTTAACAAAGAAAATCACTTGGGAAAATTTTCAAATAGATATAGAATTTTTAGGCCAAAAACAAATTCCCAAAAGACTATTTTCTTTGAAATAACAAACACTTTAAAAACAAATAGAGAATAAGAATTTGAACTCAAAATTTTTTGCTGAAAAACACTTGAAGAGTATGAAAATTCTCTCTAAAAATCTTAGCCAAAACAGCCCTCAAATGGGGTATATATAACCCCCAAAAGAATCTACCTGTTGGCAGCTGACTAGGCCCAGAATGGCCTTCCGGTCGACCGGCCAACGGTCAAAAATTTGACCATTGAGCCTGCCGGTCGACCGCCCGCTCGACCGTGCCTAAAACCAGAGAGCAACGGCTCTCTTGCCAGTCGACCGCCCGGTCGACAGGGGCAACCCGAGAGTGGGTTACCTTCAGTCGGTCGACCGCTCGGTCGACCGGCCAACTGATATGGCCTTGTGCACGTTTATGTGCACGTCCGGTCGACTGTTCCAGTCGACCGGCTCCTGCTCCGGTCGACCGCCAGGGCCTGGCAGACAGAATTTAGGACTTGAAAAACTTGGTTTTTAATCATCAAATTAATCCCATAAATTCTCTAAAAATCCACAAAAATAGTTTCAGTATAATACTTTGATATACAAACATGTGTGAAAAAATTTAACACATATTTCAAACTATTTGAACCATTTTTTGTTATGGAAATTTTACCGAAAACCAAATTTCGTATTTTTCAAAAATAGGATTTTTGAAATGGTAAATCGTTTTGGCCAAAACTCATCCAAATACAAAACATGATATAGAAACAACTTGAAGCATGTTGTATATGGACATAATCCAATATACATGATATATATATATATATATATATTATATATATATATATATATATATATGAGAAAAATGTATATCAGCCCGCGGGCTGAGAGTATTCTCTCAGCCTGCGGTGACGTGGCTCAATTTGTCACCTCACTGACTTGCGGCCCGGTTTTAGGTAGAAGTTAAATTACCAATACCCCTTATGATAACTTTTCCTTATTGTTTATTATTATTTTTCCCCCCTTTTATTTTTTGCCGCTCTTTATATGATATAAATTACTTTTCACCCTATTTCCTGATCTCTTTTTGAAAGATCTAGTTTCACCTTTTCAGTCTGCGATACACTTTTTTCTGAAAATATAAAATCTTTGAGATCAATTTTTTTCTGCAAAATATTTAATGTCGACGTCTGAGCAGTATACCGGCGATCTTAATATGGAAGATATTGCATCTGGTTCTACTTTCTCTAAGAATATTGAAAATCTTGAAGGGTTGACATCTCTGCATGCCGATCAACAGGTTTTAATTGTTTATATCTATTTTAAAAACAATTTCTTAGATATTTAATGTTTTCTCTTTAGACTATGAGGTACTGCGACCGTTTTAATATTCGGTCGCAATCTTATTTGAAAATAATCTCCGGCTGTGAATTCTTTTTTTCTAGGGTATGCGTCTTAGGTCGCAGTCTTTAGTAAGGAGTAATATATATTTCTTCACATACGGATAACTGCGACTTAAGTCATAGTCTTTAGTAAGGAGTAATATAGATTTCTTCACATGCGGATAACTGCGACTTAGATCGCAGTCTTTAGTAAGGTATAATATAGATTTATTCACATACTGATTACTGCGACTTTGGTCGCAGTCTTCAATAAGGAGTATTATAGATTTCATGCCGTATGTGAAATCTTTATTTTATTTACTGCGACTTAGGTCGCAGTCTTTAGTAAGAAGTAATATAGATTTCTTCTCATACGGATAACTGCGACCTTGGTCGCAACAGCTGATAAGAAGTAAATTGTTTTCATCTCTTATGCGACCTTGGTCGCATTTATATAACTTATATTTTAGAATACAGTGATATCTAAAAAATATTTATATTCATTTAATTCGTGTAAATACTTTTTTGTAGGATATGAATGCACATGCAGAAATGTCTGGAAGCTCAGATAAGTTTATAGGGAAACAGTTCCTGTCGCATATGAAAGCATACAATTTCTACAATTGTTTTGCAAGGAATAGAGGTTTTAGCGTGAGAAGAAAAAGTACAGATAAGTCACGGAAGCCTCCTCATGAGATTATTTGCAGAAGATTTTGCTGCAACAAGGAAGGGCTGAAGAAGTTGTGTGACAAAAGACAAGAGGGGCTTACAGTGCGTCGTCGAGTTAACACTAGAGTATCTTGTCCTGCTGAGATGCATATCCGTCTTCGTTTATTTTTGGACTCAACTCGATATTGGGTTATCACAAAATTTGTTGATACTCATTCACATGAATTGTCTAGCCCGGATAAGGTACATCACCATTACTCTCACCAGACTCATCGTTCAACAATTAGCAGAACCATTATGAGCAATCTGGTTGATGTTGGAATGCGGCCTTCAAATATTTCCCGCGTTGTTAATGCAATGAGCCAGGGAGAAGGCTGTGAAGAAGTGCGCCCTCAACAAGTTATTGATTTCACTCGTCAACGTAGAAATAACTGCGGTCATGAGTTTATTGCTATTATCAAATATTTTCAAGAGAAAGCCGAGACCGATCCAGAATTCTTCTTTTCAAGTGAAGTTGATAACGCGGGCACACTTAGAAGCATTTTTTGGGCTGATGGAAGAGCTATTTCCTCGTATCTGAGCTTCTGTGATGTGATCGTTTTTGACACCACATACAGGACTAATCACTTGAGCTTGCCATTTGCTCCATTCACTGGAGTAAATCATCACCGGCAGTCAATTTTGTTCGGCTGTGCAATGCTTGCTGATGAGCAGAGGGATACTTTTGTTAGGTTATTCCAAAAATGGCTCAAGTGCATGCATGGAGTTGAACCGAAGCTGATTATTACTGATCAGGATGCGCAGATTGGTGAGGCCATCAAGATTGTTTTCCCGACGTCTCGGCACCGTTACTGTTTCTGGCATGTACGGAAACATATTGCCGAGCAACAAATCCCAATGGCTAACAAGTATGGAGAAGATATGGTCTCCGATTTCCATGCTTGGTACACCTCCCGCGATATAAGCACTTGTGAGGAACGATGGCGTCTGATGAGTGAAAAATATCAGTTAGAAGAAGAAGATGGCAGTTGGTTGATGAAGATGTACAGGCTTCGTGGACATTGGGTTAATGCATATCTCAAGGATGTTTTCTCTGCTGGAATGACAACCAGTCAGAGGTCCGAGAGTATTAATTCCTTCTTTGATGGTTTTGTTAACTCAAACACTAAACTAGTGGAATTTGTTCACCAATATGATAAAGCCGTTGCTTCCCGTCGTGCATCTGAATCTCTTCAAGATTTTAGGGGTTTGAATTCTGTGCCCAATTGTACAACCAATCCATATGAGATACAGCTTTCGAAGTTGTATACACCGAAAATTTTTCAGTTGTTCCAAAAGGAATGGGCAGTTGTAATGACACTGTTTTCAGAAGAGGTGGAACAGGACAAACCTGGATCAACATATTTGGTTGGTAAATTTTCAGAATCAAAAGACGGCTGGGAAAAGGTCAGTTATGATAATCGAGAGGAACTTCATGTTTCTTGCAGTTGCTCGTTATTTGAAACAGAGGGTATCCTATGTAGACATATTCTGTGTATTTTGTGGCGCAATCACGTTACACATATACCGGAATCATATATACTTCATAGATGGAGGTTGGATGCTCGTTACAAAAACGTTGCAATTGAATATGGCATGAGGCCTTTTCCCAGTCAAGGCACTCCACGGACGGCTAGATTGTGGACAGTTCGTTCAAAATTTAATGCAATTCTGGACATGGTCGCTGATTCTGATGAAAATATTTCAAAGTTGGAGGGAGTTTTGGAAAGTTTTGCCCAAAATACCACTAGAGAATACAGAGCAATGTCAGGAAATGATCATTCATCGCATCCTAAGACTGCCGTTGGTTCCAGTGGATCCGTTGTCATATTGCGAGATGGTGAAGAATTGAATATACGTGATCCAATTGGTCCTGTACCAACCAAGGGGAGACCTAGAGCTGCATCCAGGCTTAAGTCTGGTTTTGAAGATTCTATATATCAGAAGGAAGTTAAGCATCGAAGATGTGGTAACTGCCAAGAGCTGGGCCATTACAGGACTGGTTGTCCGTTAATGGTATATTACATTAAACCTGTTAATCATTTTTTTTTATAACGATTAATCTTTAAAATTCTTACTATTTATTTTTTTTATTGGCAGAAGAAGTTGGTTTGGGTTGCCTTGCCTCCATCTGGAAGGAACAAAGACTTCAATTTTTTATGAAGTGCGACCAGGGTCGCACAGTGTAGAGAGATTAAGTCGCATTCTGACACTGGCGTGTAATTATAATCAGATTATTATCATTCTTTGATTTCTACTGTATTATTTTTGTATGTACTTGTACTTTAAAGTTCTACTTTATAGTTTAATTTTTTTGTACATAATGTAGTCAGAGACTTTGGTCGCAGTGTACATGATTAATTGCGACCAAGGTCGCAGTGTTGTTATTGATAAAGATGGCCAGCAACTGCAATCTAGGATCGCACTACATGTACTGCGACTTAGGTCGCAGTACGTTAGGAAGGTGTTTCCTTTATATTAACACGCATAGCGACCAAGGTCGCAGTGTTGTTGTTGATTAAAACATTGCCGCCATCAACTGCGAGCAAGGTCGCATTGTATTTTATTAAGACTTCGGCTATCAACTGTCGCAACCTTCTTTTTAAAATTTTGAGGTGGTGAAGACTTAAGTCGCAGTACGTTAGGTATGTGTTTCCTTAATATTAACACGCATAGCAACCAAGGTCGCAGTGTTATTGTTGATTAGAACATTGCCGCCATCAACTGCGACCAAAGTCGCATTGTATTTTACTAAGGCTGCGGCTATCAACTGCGACCAAAGTCGCAACCTTCTTTATAGATTTTTGAGATGGTGAAGACTTAAGTCGCTGTACGTTAGGTAGGTGTTTCCTTTATATTAACACGCATAGCGACGAAGGTCACAGTGTTGTTGTTGATTAACACAATTACTGAAGGCATGTTTGTTTCTAACATCAGTACACAATAGTAAAAGCCAAGTTCTAACAAATGAAGACTGTAAATAATCAATGGAACTTATAATAAATAAATGTATAGAAATGTGTATAAATTAAATCAATACAACAAAAAAATTATGCAATGAATTGCACTTGAAATATTTTTTACATTTATAAAAAAAATTGTGGTATATCAATAATTTGTCAACTATCAGTCTTCATATGCCGTATGTCGTATAATGTCTGTTTCTTCATCCCAACTCTTCTCTACATCTGAAAGTATCATGTATGCAAGCTCACTTCTTAGTTTGTGTACAGCATCAACCGTAACAGCATCAGCAGCTGATAGATGATAGCCAGACGCTATGCTTTCCATGTACTTGCATACATATATAGCGCAATCAACACTGAAATTTTCATAGAGCAATCATTAAATGAAATTAGTTTTTGTACTAAAAAAAAGTAGAAAATATGAAATGAAATTACATGTCAAAAATTTATATACCTGTTTGATTGTTGGGGGCATTTTGCGTATTTTATTTTATTTTTTCTCATTTTTTTTTGGAATGAATCTCAAAAATCTCTAATAATCTATCTTTCTGCAATGTCAATAGGAACAAAAATTAGTATTAACCAAATTAATTGCAAGTTTCCAGTAATCAAAATATTAAATTTAACTCACCATTATTCTTGCATCTGTTTGGTAAAGCTTTGTTATACTACTTTTTTTGTCAGCTGGGACCAAAGAGTTGTAAAAAATCCACTCTTCTGTGGAGCAATCGAATACCAGCAAGGTCCAGTGAAATCCCGATTCGTCGGCACTATGTTTGTGATTGATCGGGAAGAACATGTACTGCACGTCAGCTGTCCAGTTTTTCAACAGCTTCTGCTTGATGAAATGACCTTCCAGATCTTCAATTTTATTTACAACACCGTGCTGCGGACAAGAAGAAAAAAATTTAAATCAAATTCAAAATGAATTTAAATATAACAAAAAATTATAAACTGCGACCTTAGTCGCACTATATTATTTAGTCGCAGTATATGAGTTAGTAGCAGTACATTTTAATTATAAACTGCGACCTTGGTCGCAGCTCCGACCTTGGTCGCAGGTCGCAGCTGTTACATTTTGTCGCAGTACCTGAGTTAGTAGCAATACATTTTAATTATAAACTGCGACCTTGGTCGCAGATCCGACCTTGGTCGCAAGTCGCAGCTGTTACATTTTTGTCGCAGTACCTGAGTTAGTAGCAATACATTCTAATTATAAACTGCGACCTTGGTCGCAGATCCGACCTTGGTCGCAGGTCGCAGCTGTTACATTTTTGTCGCAGTACCTGAATTAGTAGCAATACATTCTAATTATAAACTGCGACCTTGGTCGCAGTACATGTGTTAGTAGCAGTACATTTTAATTATTCACTGCGACCTTAGTCGCAGTACATGATTTATGCCTACACAGAGATAGAGAATATTAGTAATCTGTTCCAGATTTGATATTACATTAAACCGTAAAGGAGAAAGTAGATTTTTACCCAAGCTTCGCTTCGGAAGAATATGCTTTTTAATCCTTCTCTTTTCTCAAGATGCTGCATGTAGAAATGAATTACATTTGCATCTAACTCTCTACTGAACATCAGGTCCTCAATGTCATTCCTTGAAATGATGATTAAATTATTGGTATCCTGATACGCAGTAGAACTGCAAGATATTCAAAACAAAGTTAGTAATTTAATTGTTCTTATATAAAGGTATAACAGAAATTTTTGATATGAATTAACTTACTCAGAGTAGGACTTGTCGAAGAAATGTTTTATACGAGCTTGTTGATGGGGCTGCAGAATTCTGTATGATGTGGTTTCGGTCAATTCTGTTGATGGGGCCGCAGGCTGTGGAAGAGGATTTTCATTTTTTTTCTTCTTCTGTTTTGGATAAACAAAGTCGGAGTCATCGCGATCTCTTTCACCGCGCTTTCGTTCTTTGACTCCCCTTTCTATTGTTCCTTTAGAGGTTTTCAAAACAGCTTCTTTTGAGGATTGCTTCTGAGGCGGAGTATGTTCTTGAATTCTTCTTCAGAAGCTCTATCTCTTTGGATTTCTTGAGTCATTTGAGTTAGATTCAGAGAAAAACTTGGAATATCTTTCCCAATATTAATTAAAACAGACTCAGAACCCATGATTTTATCCTCTTCCAGTTTTTTCTTCTTCTCCTCTTCAGCCTGCTTCTCCATCTGCTCCTTCATTCTTTTGTTCTCCATCTGCGCCTTCCTCCTCTTCTTCTCATTCTCTTCCTCCTCCCTCCTCCTCCTCTCCTGCCCCTCCTCTTCCCTCCTCCTCTTCTCCTTCTCCTGCTCTTCCTTTTCCCTCCTCTTCTTCTCCTTCTCCTCTTCTTCCCTCATTCTCCTTTCATTCTCCTCCTCTTTCCTTCTTCTATTCTCCTTCTCCTCCACTTCTCTCCTCCTGTTCTCCTTTTCCTTCTCTTCTTCCCTCTTCTTCTCCTTCTCTTTCTCTTCCTCTTCCCTCTTCCTCCTTTCATTCTCCTCCTCTTCCCTTCTTCTATTCTCCTGTTGCCTTTTTTGGTTCTTCTTCTCTCTTTTTTCTCTTCTTTTTAATTTTAATTCAGCCTTGACTCTTTTCTCATTCTCCATATTTTCAATCTTTTTTTCAAGCTGAGAAACATAATCTCTCAAGAGCTGATTTGCAGACCTCAATCGTTTTATTTCTGCTGCTTGAACATCCGGTGGAGGTGGCAAATAACCTTCAAAAATTGGTTCTTGCTCACTCGTTTCAGCCGGTTCTGGCTCCTTTTCCGCCGGGATGTCAGCCTCATTACATGTATGGCCTCCTTCATCTCCTTCACTTTGACGTTCTTCTTCTTCTTTTTCTTCACCTTCATCTTCTGCTACTTCTTCTTCCTCATCCTCTTCCCCTTCAACAGGAAGGCCAACCATATTTTTTTCATCATTAGAGATGTTGGCCATTCGACTCAAAATCTGAAAATAAACAGAAAAAGGTAAGCTAAAAATAAAACAATGAAATAATGATACTGCGACCATGGTCGCAGTTTATTTATGAAATATTTTTGGATAAGAATTCGACCATGGTCGCAGTATGTTTTGTCGTGCATAAATTTATCTGCCAAGACATGCAGCTCAACACTGCGACCATGGTCGCATTTCTGTTGAAAAGGGTATTTTCAAGAGAATGCGACCATGGTCGCACATTATTTGTCAGGCATAAAATGAACTGCGAAAGTTGCAGCTCAATACTGCGACTATGGTCGCATTTTATTTGTACTACACATAAAAAGAAGTTTAACTTACAATATTGCTGTCAATCTTTTTTAGATCAACTTCAAGTAGAGATCTGCCAATATTTTGGAGGTCCCATCTTACTGCGCGTGGGGTTTTTTCCTCCAAACCAGACCTCTGCTCAAAAATAGGTGCCCTCTCACACAGCCAATACTGCAAAAATTAAAAATTAAATTAGTTTCCACAAATTTTATCAATTTATGGGTAAATTTCATACAATGTTAGCCAAATTTGAGATTTCTACTTACAATAATTTGCACGGAGCATCCTTGCAGCTCGTACGTGGTTTGCCTGAAGATGTCCATTGAGTCAATCAGGAATTGCCAAGCAGCTTTTGCCCAGCATATTGTCCTCATTAGTTGCATATTGGCAATCTGTTCCACAATATACCACGGTACCGTGCATTTACTGCCAGAGAAGAAAAGAGTGGCCGACATGTATAGGATGACTAATGTGGTAAAGTCTTGAGCTGCAAGTCTATTTATGTCTCTTATAATTTCCTTCACAGACATTTGCTGCTCAAATTGTTCATCCTGTGTCACATCTAATATATCCCTCCTCCTTCTCTTGACAAGAAGATCATCCAAAGCATCTTCAATAGATACTTTTGTGATCTTCTTTATATTGGGGAAAAAATGTTTTATAACCCCTCTATCTTTCAGCGTACATGTCTATTCATCACAAAATCTACCCCATTGACAGGTAGACCAAAAGTAAGGGCAACATCCTCCACTGTTAACTCAATCTCTTTGCCCCCAATTGTAAAGATCCTTGTATTCCTGTCATACTGGTCTAAAATACGCAGCACGGCAACGTTTGATTTTAGTGTCTTTTCAGCCCCAAATTCTTCATTGTAGAACGCCATGAAGATTGGGCCAAATGGGGTATTCTTCATCGCCTCTACGAAATCAGCCGGTATGTACTTCTTAAATTTCTTCATTAACTGGCACATTGGTTTTATGCTTGATCTCAGAGGACGAACCTGTATCTGTTGTTTACCTACGTAGGAAGAAAAATTAAACACTTTAGACCAATGATTATTAAAAAATTATAAGGGAATAAAAAGCATATTTGTTTTTTAATAAACTGCGACCTCGGTCGCAGTCATGCATTGCAAAAAAAAAACACTAGTAGACTGCAATCTGGGGTCGCACTACATGTACTGCGACCAAGGTCGCACTGCGACCAAGGTCACATAGAAGTACAGTACAATCAGAACAACTGCGACCAGGGCCAACACTGCGACCAAGGTCGCATAAGACTACATTTCAAAAGAAACAACTGCGACACAAGTTTGATAAAAACATTTATTTAAAATAAACTGCGACCTTGGTGAAGACTTGAGACTACAACTCTTATTTAAACAACTGCGACCCCATGTTATCAGTATGTGAGAAAAAAAAAGTAAATTTCATATACTGCGACCTACGTCGCATTCATCTACAAAGAAAGGTAAAAAAAAAAAAATTCCAAAGTCGCACAGATCTGAACTGCGACACAGTAAAAATAGAAGTAAATAATAAAAACTTTCAAAAAATAGGACCTTTATCGTCTAAAGTTTGAAAATCTCTTTCGTAATTGCGACCATGTTTCCAATATTTAAAAAAATTTTAAAAAAACATGCGACTTCAGAAATAAATCTTGAAAAAATTTAAAACTATTAAAATACACAAAACCCTAAAATTTTTTGAAAATATCAATTTTGTAGTACCTTTTTCGACGGATGATTTCTTAGGCGCCATCAGTTGCAAATAATTTTTTTCAAAAACGGATGAAATTTTTGAAGGAAAAGAACAAATTGGATCAGAACCGCCGTTTGAAGTTTTAGAGCTGTAAATTTTTTTGGAAGACTAATTTTTTTACAATAAGGTAAAAGTTTGTGATGGAGGGTATTTTTGGAAAATACAATGTTGAGGTGACTGGCATTAAATTGGGCGGGATTTTATAGGATTTTGTCCGCCAAATTTTTTTAACAGATGTGGGGCGGTGATGTTGCCACGCCCGCAGGCTGAGAAAACTCTCTCAGCCCGCAGGCTGAGGTACAGTAAGCCCTATATATATATATATATATATATATATATATATATAATATATATATATATATATATATATCAATGTTTTTGACTTAAAATTCAAAAATAAATTTTGTTAAAATACCAAAACTCCAAACTCATGAAATAGACTATCAAATCAAGTTTGTTTAAATAGTTGAATCATAGATGTATATAGAACAAATCTAATATACATTAAACAATGTAAACTTGTTGATTTTATCTATTCATGAAAACTAAGATCGGTTAAACCAAATCGAAAACCAATAAACATGAAACTTAAACAAGTGTGTGTGTTGTGAACTTGAGCATATCACACTATCTAATCTTTAACAATGGATCTAAAAACTAAACTAAATAATGTACCGAGGTCTTCTTGTAGAGCTCCGTCTCCAAGTCGACTCGATCCAAACGTGATCCACCGAGCTTGACTCCAACGAGTGCTAGATATGAACTTTGACGCTCGGGCTCTTGAATCACCATGTGAGAGCTCCAAAATATCTTTGTTGAAGCTAATCACCTACTAATATCTTGATTAAGTATCTGAAACTAAACATCACAAGATTATTAGTAAACTATAACTACATGAGTTAATCATCATCAAAACTAGAGTGAAAGGCCTCTGGGCCAACAAAGTTCACTGCTCTATAGAAATAGTAGAGATTTCTCATATTAAAGCTTGATCAACTTGATGACAATATTCATATACATTATGATATGTTTTCAGTTAGTAACTCGTGTTCCCCCTATCGCTAAAGAAATGAATCATAATCTCTACGAAAGGGCTTCTTCCATACCTTTGACACGTTCCAAGATTTTTATATGTGAGGGAAAAATCTAACTAATGCTGTCTTAAGTTTGGATTATATGTTCATCACGAGGCATGTCTTGTGAGAATAGACCAGTCTGATGATCAAGTATCTTTCACTGTTAATTCTTTGTCCAAGGCTGAAATTATATTTGATAGCTTTATACATTTTAATTACGCGCCATAGACCATCTAAGTTAACTAGAAGATCTCGAGATTATGCTTATAGTCTTGTTGTAACTATATTAACTTTATGTGCTTTTATTGAGGTTCAGTGGCTTGAGAATTCGAGTGTCAATATTGCAAACAGGGTGTTGGGTTGTGTGTGTGGGGGCGGGTTTTTTTTTTTTTTTTGGTTTGTGTGGGTGGGTTTTTTTTTTTTTTTTTTTTTGGTTGGGGGGGGGGGGGGGGGGGGGGGTGGGGTGGGGGATGTAGGACCACTAGAACACTTAATACTACTTCCCTTTTGGGCATGTGGTTTAGAAACCTATAACCACACCATTAAACTTCAATTTTTGTAACAAATTAGGTGCCTCTGAAAGATGGGTTTGGTCGTATTTGTGGACTCATGATATTTGACAGAAAAAAATGAAAATTTGATCAGAATAAACAAGGGACTAGGGTGATGACTCGGGCTGAGTTTAGATGCTTAAGCAAAATATAAGGTCCAGGGTAAAGGTGAGGTACCAGAATCGAGGAGGCAGACTTGGGATGATATTGATATAGTCAAGATCCAATCTTAAGGTGGAACTTGGAGTATATGCATGCCAAATCAGGTTCAAGTAGATTTGAGCACGTGGAGATTGTTGAGATCTAATGGTTCAAATTAGATGAAGATAATGTAGCAAGAGGCAAAGGCGTTAATTAGCTCAAGAGTTTATAGAAGTAACATGGTAAAAGGCAAGGATGGGTTTAGTCTAACACATAATTCAAGGAAAGATGTGTCTTTAAATAAGTTTGGACCTAAGGTTTCAATCCCTTGAAAATATGGATTATCAACATAAAACCTAAGCATGCCTTTCCTTAGGGCTTATTTCATTTTATTTATTTTTGCAGTTTTTGTTTGATAGCTATGGCTCCGCTCAAAGTTTTGATAACTACTGAAATTAGCATCATTATAAGGTAACTTAGTTTTGAGGGGCTACTTCAAGCGCATTTCGGCCATGAGCTGGCTAGTAGAACCCGTTCCATCCCCCTTATTATGTGTCATGTCAGAACTGTGTTGGGTGTGGAGTCAATGAAGCTACCAAGGACTCGGCGAGAGACATCTACGGAGTGGTAGTGCAGGACAACGACGACGACAAGGGTTTCTCAGGGTTTTGGAAAATCTACGTTTTGCTTACCTCGAGTTCAAACACGAATCTGGAGGCTCGGCCACGATATTATTCCCATGAGGAGTAATCTTGCTCAAAGGGGGGTGCAACTGAGCGAGACATGCCCACTGTGCCTTACAGGGGTCGAGAATGCGGAGCATGGTTTCTTATTTGCCCGAACGCTGTGCTGATCTGGGAGTTTCAGAGCTCATCCTCCAATGGGCTTCTTGTGTTGAAAAGCTTTTCAGACATCATGGTTTGTTTGAGGAATCAGAGAAGAAGTTTGATGGCTAAATTTTGTCAAAGTGTTGCGGCATACACTTCGTGGGAATTGTGCTGAATTGAAATGCCACAATCATTAAAATTCCAGGAGAATTGCCTGTTTGATCACAAATCTAGCTCTAGCAACAACAATAGAAAGATGGAGGGCTATGGAAGGGTGAGCAAAACCACCTGTCAGCAAACTAGGACCGCTTGGAGTGGATTAAAGTCCCCTCATTTTACCCCCACATGGTTATTTGGCCGGACTCTGTTCTTGGGTGGTTGAAGGTCAATTTTGATGGATCGATGTGTGGTTCTAGTGGCCATTGTGGAGCTGCTTTTGTGAATAGGGATCGTAACGGTTGATTCCTTTTGGCTATTAGTATTCCTCCATATGATGTCTCTGTGCCGCTTGCAAAAATGATAGGTGCTTGGGCCGCCATTAAAATGGCGGTACTACGTTGGGGGCGACGAGGCTATGGGTGGAAGGTGATGCATCTGGCATCATTTTAGCTTTTTAGAAAGGCAATGGATTTGATGGTTATGCAGGAAATCTTTTAAAGAACATCAACGGGTGGTGCAGATGACTAGTAATTACAAAGTTACGCATATTCTTCGAGTGGGCAATAGCTCGACGGATTTTATGGCAGTTGTTGGGTCTAAAAACATCGAGGCAGAGTACATCATGGGCACCTACTTCTCAGTTGTACGATCTTATTAGATTGGATAGTAGTGGTTGTAGTATGGAGAGGAAGAGAGGATGAGTCTTCTTGTACTACCAAAAAATGGGTTACTTAGTTTGAATAGATAACCTAAACCTTTGCACATAAAAAGCTAATCATGTTTTTGAAATTGATTAACTTAAGGTAGAAATTTAAGGATGCCAAAATTCAATCCTAACTTGGAATTTATGGCACATCCATATACTGTGTAAGGAGTTTCTTTTTGTGTCATTAATAGACATATTTGTTAAACACGGTTAAAAAGCAATATGATTCTGTGTTTAGTTGTTTCATACAAAGGGACAACTTTTTGGGAAGTTTCTATCTAGTAAAAGAATGTTTATACAATTTTGGAGAAATTACACAAAAATACCCGCAAGCTTCACCATATTTTGGAGTAAATTTAGATTATCTTTGTTTGACTTAATACCCTAAAATTTTATAGCAATTTCAAGTTAGTATCGTATGTTAGCCAACTTGAAAAGACACATCCCATGAGAAAATGTATAAAAATACTCTCGACTTTAATGATATTTATCTTTCCATCTCTAAGAAGAATTCTAATTCTAATTACTGTTGTTGTCACTGTTCCTAATTAAAGTAAGCTTCTAATTTTAATTATATTTAATTTTCTTCCACCCCTCTTCTTGCACACCATCACCTTCTCCTCTGCCACCGTGGCAAACCCCCTTCTCTTCGCCATCATCAACACATTTCTTGATGAACTGTTCCTTCACCTCATCACTGTCACCTTCCTCTTTGCCATCAATACCACCTCCTCTCCCTCTCCATTACTATCACCAAATTTCCTCTCTGTCTCCATCATCTCCACCTCCTCCCCCTTCTCCGTGACCACGTCCGAGGTCTCCTCCACCATCATGAGCGTCTCTTACCCCACCAACGCCTCCCTCACCGCCACCCCTTCTCCTTGATTATCTCCTTTCCCTCCAACTCCTTCACCAAACACCCTATTCCATCGTCATCATCTCCTCTTCCCCCGTCACCTCATCCTCTACCACTATCCCGTTCTCTCTCTGCCATTACCATCTCCTCTTCCTCACTGCTTCTCTTCCACCGCCACAACCACTACCCCGTCTATCTCTTAGTGCAATAGGTTTCATACATTAACACAAATTAAAAAAGATTTAACAAATAAAGAAAGTTACAAACACCACCCCTACTTTACACCCCCAAAACACCCGCCCACACTACACCATCAATGCCTCTAACCCATAACAACAACAGACATGCATAAGCACGAGGGTGCGCACGTGCACACACACAAACACACTTGGAGGTTTGTGTCACTAAAGAAGAGAGGCAAGAAAATTTATCATATCTTTTCCGTGTGCATATATGAGAAACAGCTTATTTAATTATTTATTGGTTTAATAACTAACCAACACTAATATTTAAAGGTGGCGCCCGCCGGGGGGGTGGGGGGGGGGGGGTAAAAAAATCTAGAGACAAATAAATGAAAATATTCCTCTAAATTAGTTAATATAAATTTTTGTGTCAAATAATCAACTGTCCAAATTGCAGAAACTGACAGACAGAGTCTTTTCAATATTTAAAAGCATCTCTTCTTGGATATCACGTGTATGAATTATGAACACTGCATTTATCAAGACATTGGCATAAATAGAATTAATCCAGGATACATAAACTAATCTTTTATTGCACGATGGAGGTTGATCACCTCATGCATGTATTGCTGGTGTCGTGTCATGAGTATAAAATAAACAATTCAAAGATAGTGTTGAATTTGATGGAGTGTTTGGTTACTACTGTAGGTGCACAATTTGAAAAGGATTTTGTTAGAGGCGTTAGTATCGCTAGGAGTTACTGGGAGGGGAAATCAACTGAGATAATTATGTAGTTTGCAGCACCAAATTTGGGAGAGGGTGTGAAGGGAGGGAAAATGAAGAGTTGTGAAAGGAGCAACAAAGAAGAATATAATTATGCATGATCTGAAGTTATGTTTTTGACAACTGTCTTTGGAAGAACTAGTGGATCATGCACGGAAAAGAATGTAGTTGATCATACTATATTGCTTTGAAGCTATGTTGTTATTCTTATTTATGTAATTCTGGAGACAGTAAATTCAGATGAACCCATAAGCATCATGACAAAATTGATGGGATATGGCCTATTCATATAATAATCTCTAGGTATTACGTATATAGCAGTTAGCTTCATTATTGAAGAAGTGCAGATGTAGGGGGTGCTTGCTAACGATTTTTTCTTTTCAACAGTTCAGAGCTGAGTATGCTAGATCACCTAGTTTTCATTATTTTGCAATCATTTGCAAACCTCATTCTCTTCTTACTGCCTTTTTTCCCCCTCATCAGTTGATTACTAACTATGCAGGGAGGAATCATCAATATAGCGTCTGTTGTTGGTCTTGTTGGAAACGACGCAGGTCAAGCAAACTACAGTGCTGCAAATGCAGGAAGTGATTGGTTTAACCAAAACAGTAGTAAGGGAATATGCATATATGACCGCCAAGCTTGGAGAAGACATTGAAAAGAAAATCTTGCAGAATGTCCTTCTAGGTAAGGATACACCATTAATTTTTTGAGTACCCTCAAGCTTGCACACACACCCATCACAAATGTCCACCTGAAGGGATTCGAACCAGTGACCTCTGGGGAGTAAACCTAGGGCGTGACCGTCGGGCCAAGTTCGGGCCACCCGAAAGGATACACCATTAATGGTTGGTTTTTGTCTTAAATCTAAAGGACCTACTTATTATTGAAATGCTGTGTGTGAGATGTCCACCGCACTTATCCCCACTCCCACCCCCACCCCACCACCATCACCCACACACACACACACACACACTAAAAGTTATTAGCATTCGTTTTGTTTTATTGGAACAGTTTTTTCGTACTCTTCTGAAAGCTGTGTGTAACAACTCATTTAAAGAAAGCATTAAATGGCACCCGAGGCCGTCTTTGAAGGATGCATTTGAAGAAAGGCATATCTGACCCTCCCTGGGCTCTGCAATTGGAGGGAGCCTCATTCACTCGCCTTTTTATTATAATTTTATTTACTTTGGCGTGTTTGGTTGCAAGGAAGTGGGCGGAAGTAAGGAAATGGGGAAGTATAATTGCTCACTTCTCTATCTATCCAAACACCGGAAAAAGAAAATAAGAAAACCCTTTTCCTTTTTTCTTTTCTCTTTTACACAACCATTTCCTCATTTCCTGAGTGCTACAGTTAATTTTGTGGTCATGTAAATCTTATTTGTAATAAGTTGTAGCACAAAACAGTTATTTTTTGATCATGTAAATCTCACTTGCATTCTAATTACAGTTCATTTTTTATTTTTCTTAATTAATTTTTATTTAAATATTATTTTGCGGTCAACTTTGTGGTCAACTTTTCCACTTCCTTTTTACATTACCATCCAAATACCGGAAAAGACATAACATTTTCAAATCACATTTCCCAACAACATCCAAACACCGGAAAACTTACTAACCAATTTCCAAGTTCCAAAGGGAACTATTACTACTTCCTCACTTCCACCCTTAACCAAACAGGCATTATGAAGAAAACACAGAGATTCACTGCTTCTGCATAATTTTGATCAGTGTTCTTTATTGGTTTGAGTAATTTGTTTTTTTCCCCCATATCCTTTCCTTGGTCTAGATTTTTCACCCCTGCTGCTGATGTGACATGCATTGTAGCTTTTCGCCAGTGAAGAGAACATGAAATTGGAAATGGTCTTATCGGGTGATTCGACTCTTGCAGGAAGGTATGGGCAACCAGAAGAAGTCGCTGGCTTGGTCGAGTTCCTGGCCCTAGTATCAACCGGTTTTTATCAATATATTTCGGTAAAGATGCAATATACTGGATATGTCAGAATTCTGATGAACACACCACATGTCATTCAGGAATTCCTTTTGCGCTTCATCTCAGTTTGTACTTGACATGCTTGTGTGGGTATTGTGCAGGTGTTCATGACCGATAGTGGGATGGGTATGTAAAATTGTGACGGGGTGGTGGATGCTCGTAAATTACATCCATAACGAGCATGGATACTGAATGCAGATGATGCTTCCCGACGGCTTTTTGCTCAGATTCTCTCTCTCTATCTCTCCCCTGAGTGATTCAATTGGGAATCAATAGTGACCGAGCAAACCTGATCTAGGAATCGTGTTGTTGACTGCCGGACCAATATCGTCTTGTTTTTTTTTTTAAGGGTAGTCTGGCCCCTTTTCCATGTATCATGAGGGATGTTTGGTTATAAATGTACTTCAAACAGAGAGATTTCTGAAGTGGATATCCTGAAGCAGATGCCTTTTTTTTTTTTATAACTTTCTCATGAAATTGGACTTTGGTAGTAGAAATTTCATCTTACTGGGTTTCTGGCTTTCATATATCGCTTCAGTTTATGAAATATGCAAAATAAAATGTACAGAAAATGTACAGGATGTTGTTGCTCAAGCACTTGGCATCCCCGCGAGGTTAGTATTGTATCAGTCATGTAATTTTCAGGAAACACAGGTGCCTTTTCTTCCTTCTCTTCTGTTCTTTTGTGACTTTTGTAGATCATTTGAGCAGGAACCGAAGTGAGAGAAGACCCGTGTCGCGGAAAGAACACGCGCCCCTCCTCATCAAGTTTTGAGGTTCGAAAATCCTCCTGAGCTTCATCGCGCAGGTAATGTTGGTAAGTTCTTCAAAAAATTCCTCTGATGGTAAAAAATAATATAATAATAATTCTCCAGAGGAAGAAAGATGTCCTTCAGTGCATATGATCATTGTTTTTTGTCGGTCTTGGTGATGAGTGAATTCGAGTTGTTTCATAATGAAAGACTGAAGTGTTAATTGGAATAGGATTCTAACAGATTAAGTACCGTACTTTTATTTTATTAGAATTAGAATCCTCCTAACTATAGGTCGAGATTCAAATTTGATGAGGTTTTGTTGTTAAATTTTACATAATTAGGATTCTGCCCGATTAAATAATTTCAACATATTAAGGTTTTAAAAAAAATAATATAGATGACTGAAATTACCTTGCGAATTCATTGTAATTAGATACATTATAATTTATATTTTAAATAATTTATCTAGTAGCAGCAGCAGTAGTAGGAAGAACTAGTAGTAGTACTACTACCATTATAATAATAATAATAATAATATAAAAAAATTGACTTCTAATTAAATTAGAAGTCTAGTTTCTAATTGACTCCTACTTGAATTTAAAATTTTATTAATCTTAATATTAAAAAAATTAGAAATTCTAATTGTTACAATGATAAACAGAAAAAAAGGAGGAAGAATAGAATTTTAAACTATTTGCTTCTGCAAATAGTAATAAATAAATAAATATACGTTGGGGAGAAGATCAAAGGATAAAAAGATTGTTAAAGTTTAAAAAATCTATTGGAAAGCAGAGAAGGAGCAGCGCGGTCGATGACCCGATCGACTGCAAGCACACAAGCATGCACGTTTGGAAAAGAAGGAACAACGGTCGATCGCTCGACCAACCGCCCAGAAGACCTGAAGGTGAACACTATAGTCAATCAATCGCCTGATCGACCGACTCGAAAAGACTGCACAGACAGCAAGACCATTTAGGTTAGCGGGCGACTGGGCGATCGACCTGAAAAGACTACACAGACTGCACAAGCAATTTGGGTTAGCGGTCGACCGCCCGATCGACCGCTACTTGTAGCCGGTCGAACGATCGGTCGACCGCAAGTCAGGTTCTGGTTATTCTGAGTTGGTTTCAAGTTTCTATTTTTGAAGCAAATTTCGATCCGAATTGGATTTCCTTATTTGTTGTTCCTTTGGCTATATAAGGAGGGTCTCTGTAACCCAAATTGTATCGGTTGTTGAATTGTTTGTAAGAGAGTTCTAGGTTAAGTTTGTTTGTGAGATTTCTATGACAGAGTGCGTAGTTTCTCTAGTTGAATCTTTGAATCATCCTTGTAACTCTGTTGTTTGAATAAGGTCTTCTCTCTTCTGCTTGAGGACGTAGGCAAGTTGTCGAACCTCGTTAAATCGTTTGTTTCTCGTTTTCTCCTTTTGTGCTTGGTTCGTGCCATATTAGTTTGTAATTTACTTGGTGTTGAAATGCTGATCTCAGGTGATTAGCGTGTCGCTGCTCTGCTGTTTGGTAATCCTCCAGAGAGTGCAACAAGTGGTATCAGAGCTTTCCAGGTTCGGCTAGGGATCGTGAGTAGATCCCAAGAACATCTTGGTCTATTCGGCGGAGATCGCGTGTCTATCTCGGAGCAGTCTGTATGTGAGATTGTGTGTCGATCTCAAAACGGCATTGGATTGTTCGTTGGGATCAAATTTGGAGGAATAGATCGCTCGGAAACACATCTAGGGTTTCACTTTTAGGTAAAGTTTTGATCTTTATCTAGTTTTGATTTATTTCGGTTTGGTTTTCCGTATTGTATTTGATGCTTTCTGGAGAAGATGTGGCCGAGGTTAATCAGTCCACGGTGAAGATCGTGAACATCCACCAGCCGAAAATTGACGTGTTGAAGTTTGACAGCATGAACAATTTCGACATGTGGAGATGCGAGGTGATGGATGCACTAACGACATCAAACCTCGAAGATGCTCTACTTTTGAAGAGAAAGCCTGAGGAGACTTCTGAAAAGGATTGGGACAAGATGAATTAACACCCTGAAAATTTTAAATTAATTTACATTACTTTCCTTCCGTGTGTTGTTTTGTCCAAGTGTGAAGAGTATTTTCAGTGCATCGCATCCATTGAAGAAGATTACATAACAAGGTGGAGAAGATTCAACAGCCAGAGTTGTGTACAGAGCATACATAGTCTATGCCTATCGAGAGCTGATACCAGCTATCGACAGCGGAGCCAGGGCAGTCGAGAGCTGGATCGACCGCAAGCCAACAGAGACTGAAGACCATCTCAGTCTTTCAACAGCCATATGTAGCTGTCGACAGCGGACACACTGCTGTCGAAGTGCCTGTCGATAGATGATCGACAGTTGTCTAACAGAGATCTTGGAGTGACTAGTCTGTCAACAGCAGTACTATCGACAGTTGAGGGCATTTTTTCAGAATCTGATTTTTTTTGAGAAGACGTCAAATTGGACTTTTCTTCTTCAAAAGTTAGATATTTTGCTTGTTAGGTTGGGTTCACTTTTGAGTATTGGGTTTAGACCCAATAAGAGAATGTTAGAAACCAAATAACTCATTGTTTTATATATATATATATATATATATATATATATATATATATATATATATAGGAGGTGGTGAGAATTTCATGGGAAATGCATTTGCAACTCTCATTCTTTTCCTCTTCTCTTCTTTTCTTCTTGGTGGTCGGCCATACCCATGGCCATGGGCATGAAAAGGAGCTAGCCTTGGAGTGGTGGTGCTTAGCCTGGTGGTGTGGAGGAGGGCTTTCTTCTACAGGCTAATCTCATTTGCTTTAACTTCTTTCTAATTGAGGCAAGTTGATTTTCTTTGGTTGATTCTCTCCATGGATTTGATGCTTAGGCATATGTTGTTAGATTAAGCTAATTTTTTATATATTCATGCTTGAGAGGTTAGAATACTTAGTTATTAATTTCAACTAAGATATATAAGTAAAAATATGATTTTTAGTAGATTTAGTAGCTCGTGCATATTAAAAATGATATTTTTATTCTGTAGAAAGATTGGATCTTGTTAAGATTATTAGATCTTCATATTTAGTATGTTAATTGCTATATATGTGAATTTGAGATAAGTTAGACTAATAAAAATATGATTTATATTAGATCTAGATTTTTGATGTTATGTTAATCAATAAAAATGTGATTTCTATTGTTTAGATTTAAGTAAGATTAATATATGTTCATCATGTGATCAATAGCTTGAACCTGTATGAATGTTGAGTTAGAGAGATTCATAAAAATATAATTTTTATGAGATCTAAAAATTAGGTAATTGAAAATGTGATTTTTTTCATGTTAGGATCATGTTAGAATATTTTCTTAGATCCCAATGATTTGCATGAGCCTTTGTATGTTGTTTTGGATTGACATTGATCAATAGCAATAGATGAGAACCTAATAGGTTGTTGTAAAATGAGTTATGATTTCATTTTGTTTGAATTGTCGGATGCATAAGATGCGTGGGATAAAAAAAAATCATACCGGGCGGTCGGCCGGCTACTGTCCTGGCTACCTTCTGGACTGCGTTCTCGCTCCTTTGGACTCCGATCTCTACACTGTTTCTTCTGATGAGTTAAAAAAACTTTACCATCAAGTTTTTATCTCCTCTCTCCCTAAACAGTGACATGCCAATCACTCAAGATCAGCGTTTCAACGCCAAGTTAATTACAAACTAATATGGCACGAACCAAACACAAAAGAATAAAGCGAGAAACAAACAATTTAATGAGGTTCGACAACTTGTCTACGTCATCCGGACAGATGGGAGAAGATTTTATTCAAACAAAAGAGTTACAAGAGTTACAAGAGTGATACGAAGATTCAACTAAACAAACTACGCACTCGGCTATAAAAATCTCCCAGACAACTAAACCTTAGAACTCTCTAACAATCGATTCAACAACTGATACAATTTAGGGTGCAGAGATCTCTTTATTTAGCCAGATAAACAACCGATAGAAGGAAACCCAATCCAGATCGAAATTCGCTTCAAAAACAGAAATTTGAAACCAATTCAGAATAGTCAGAGTCCAACTCGCGGTCGACCGGCTTCATATAGCGGTCAACCGCTAACCCAAATGGCCTTTGCAGTCTTCTCAGATCGATCAACCAGGGGGTGGACCGACTGTAGTGTTCAACTTTAGGTCTTCTGGACAGTCGACAGAGTGGTTGGCCGCTATTCTTTCTTTTCCAAACATGCATGCTTGTGCACTTGCAGTCGACTAGGCGGTTGACCGCGCTGCTCCTTCTCCGCTTTCAACAGAGTTTAAAAACTCTGTCAATCTTTTTCTCCTCTGATCTTCTCCCCTATAATTTTTTACCTCGGTGAAGATTTTCAAATCTGAGCTGAACATAGCAAATCAATCAATTTCGACTCATCCAACCGGTTGTGTCATTACGGCTGCCTATGTATCTATGCCCAACGGGACAACCCACACGTAGTTCATCCAAACGAGCTTCACAAAGCTCAATTAACCGAAATCGATTCTACAGCAACGAAGCCAAACGACTGAGTCATATGAATTTCACTTCGATTTTTATGAAGAACAATGGTCTTTATTTGAGCTGATCTAGCTCACCAACTTAAGATTCACGCTTCTTTACCCCACTTTCATAGATTCAACTTTGTTTCTTTCACTGCAATCAAATCAACCTGTTCAGCATCCAACACGATTAGACGATCTCTACCGGTGTCACAAACAATGAGATCCCAACTGATATCTAACCAACTGGAGATGATAGAGTAACATCAACCTCCACCCACTGCGATACATCCTTCGTCTTCATCCTTTTCACCCGCTGAGAGATAGTAAACTTCAACAATAAAACCTCATCAAATGACATACCTGCTTAACACGATGTTCTTGTTCTAGTCCCATAACTTGCAGCCTTTCAAGTTTCTTTTAACTCTCAAGAACGCAAACTTTTTGCTCGCGGAATCAACTTGTCATCTTTGACATTGAAGTAGGTCGGACATCCAAATACCTGCAACAAATGATAGTCTTGAGCAGCTCCACCCGATCAAATATCCAACGGAGTTTTATCTCCTACCGCAGTCGATTATAAACAATTTTGAGATAGCTAGTATCCACCAACGCTTCAGCCCAAAATGATTTGTCTAATGATGCATTAGACAACAAATACTGAATTTTCTCTAGCAAGAAACGGTTCATCTCCTTAGCTAACTCATACTTAACAACTATGAAGTGAATACCAATATCATTGTTCTGCCCAAATTGTAAGAATCGAAGTTGCTGTAAGAACCGTTTTATTTTACAAATCCAAACTGTAACATGCAATAGGAGAAAAATTGTTTCTTACTGGAGAAAGTTCTGTATTTGTTGTCCAAAGACCAATACCAATACTAGTGCTTCTTCTGCAAAGAGTTAGGGCACTGAAAGAATGATTGTCCAAAGACGAAGGGTAAGAAGGAGTCGAAGACCGAGACAAATCTCGTACAAGTGGGCAGTACTTAAGCCAGTGCTTCACAGGCAGGTGGATCGGTCTCAGACTCATTGGTATTCTCTTTTCCGTTAGTACTCCTATCGTGGGTTGCTTAGGAGACTCTGAGTGAATGTTAGATACTGGAGTTACCTATCATGTATGCCCAAATAGGGATTGGTCTTCTAATTTTGAAAAGCTAGATGGATGTTCTATTATCATGGATGATGATCTCCCATGTAACATAGAAGGCATAGGTACAGTCCAGATCAAAATGTTTGATGGGATGGTGTGGGAATTAAAGGAAGTGAGGTATGTACTTCAACTTAAAAGAAATCTTATCTCAGTTGGTATTTTAAAATTATTGGGTCTTGAGATATCTATAAGAGATGGTGTTCTCAATATGACTAAAGGCTCATTGGTGGTATTGAAAGGCGTCCATCGAAACAATCTCTACTACTTGAAGGGTAGTACAGTTACAGGTCAAGTGGTGACTTCTACAGATTCATATGATGATTCAACCAGGCTGTGGCATATGAGGCTCGGACATACTGGTGAAAAGTCTTTGCAAGGTCTTGCAATGAAAGGTTTACCAGAACCCAGATTGAAGTTTTGTGAAGATTGCGTCATCGGAAAGAAGACCGAGCTGAAATTCGGCACAGCGACTCACTGCACCGAGGGGATTCTGGATTATATTCACACTGATATTTGAGGACCTACCAATACGACATCTATTGGAGGTAACTGTAGGCTGTCTAAAAGTCACTAAAAGACAAGCCAATAAAAGCAGAGTCTCAAGTTCTAGACGCGTTGGCTCGACACCCGCGTCTCAGCATCAAGGCGCGTTGGCTCGACACCCGCGTCTCAGCATCAAGGCGCGTTGGCTCGACACCCGCGTCTCAGCATCAAGGCGCGTTGGCTCGACACCCGCGTCTCAGCAACAAGGCGCGTGGGTCTAAACCCGCGCCTCAGTTGTAACCACCCGGATTACGGGGCCAGTCACCGCACAAGTAGCGGGAAGTGGCCCCTCATTGTGGAGCATTTTCAGGGGGCACGTTCACCCCTAGGACCTCTATAAATAGCCTCGTTTGCTATGAGGTCGAGGCAATCAAATCGGCAATCAGAGAAGAGGGGGGCGGTAAAAAAAAAAAAAAGAAGGATCAGGCATCAAAGAGGAGATCATCAACAAAGAGAGAGAGAAGACTCTTCGTCAAGCTTGCTGCGTACGAGCTGCTCTTCGCCTACCTTCTCTTTGAGAGTTTTGGTAGACAGAGCTGTGTTACTCTTTCTACCACCCAGAGAGAAGATCCCCTGACGGTCCCGACGGTCATCCGGTCAACGGAGAACAAGCCTCACTCTCCACCGCCACACGAAGAACCCAGCCTTAAACAAAGGGGGGATTCAAGACTCAACATCCTCCCTCCCTTATAACTGGAAGGAAAAGTCTGGTTGTAATAGTTTCATTTGATTCAAGGAAATCTTTACACCCATC
Organism: Agave tequilana; assembly: GCA_038442645.1. Lineage (NCBI taxonomy): Eukaryota > Viridiplantae > Streptophyta > Magnoliopsida > Asparagales > Asparagaceae > Agave > Agave tequilana. The sequence goes on along the minus strand of JAVJIF010011986.1, from coordinate 85,853 downwards.
ACTGTCTCTTCTTCTTTCCGGCGCGTACAAGAGATGGCGACTCCGCTGGGGACTACGTTTGTCACTGAGGAGCAAATAGTGGCGCAAGATGACGTCCACCATAAGGGGAAGATGGTCGAATCGCTCGTTGTCGAGTTCGACCAGGCGAAATACGAAGAGTTTCTCTCTTCCGGCTCTAAGAGCCCAAAGACCCGCGTCTGCCGCCGGGTCTCGACGGGGAATGGACTCGAGGCCCAATCTGTGGCTTTCTCGAGCTCCCCTGCTGCCGACTGTGCCAAGCAAGGTACACGCGCCAACGCCTCTCAGAAGGCCCGCGTGGTCCCAGGCACATCTGCCTTTGCGACCAACCGCGTCGCACAGAACACCCGCGTCAGCGTCTCTCAGGAGACCCGCGTGGTCAAAGTCCCTGGTGTCCAGCATCAGGATGTCGTTGGTCTCTCTCCACCTCCTCGACGCAATCGAAACGCTGAGCGTCGACAGAGGAGACGTACGCGTCAGCTGCAAGTTGGAATCGTTGGTTGTCCAACTGAGGCTGGACGCGACGTACAATCTCGCGCCTTGCCCGCGCCACGTCCAGTACGTGAAATCCGCGTTTGGCGCCCCAAACGCGAGATTCCTTCAGTTAGGTCCTCTGAGGACCAACTCACCAAACGCCAAGATGAGACCTCTGCGCCTCGTCAAGCGCAAGAGGCACGAGCCCATAGACGTGGGGCCCAACAGCCCATCCTCTCTCAAGTGTCTCTGCTCCGACACACCAAACAGCAACACGACAGGCGCGTTTTGTCTCAACAGAGACGCCAGACGCGCGCTGAACAGCTGCGGCGCAAGAACCGCGTCCCTGATGCCTGCGTCCAGGCTGTACAGCACATGGATGCCTCCCGTCTTCGACGTTGCGAGGCTAATCTTTTCAATCCCCCTCCCATGGATTTGAGGGATTATCTGACGAAGAAAAGAAGTGCCAATCAGGCCACTTCGTCGTGTTGCTGCCAACGGCTCATCCATATGCTCTCTGAGTGCCGTTGCGGATCAGGCGTACACCAGCAGTCTTTAGTCAGACAGGTGACCCTGATTCCTCCGTCAGCTAAAAGAAGACGCTCCCACAGAAGGAGAACCTTCTCTGACGTTGAGTACCCGGAGCTCACTGTGAATATGACAAGCAGGAGCAAGGGAAAACAACTTGCAGTCAGCTCAGACGAGTCCGAGTCTGACTCTGAACCGGAAGGGGTGTATCGACACACTCGCACCCGGACTGGGGCCATTCCCCCAATTGACTATAATGCCTTGGCCCATGGCATTAAAGTGAATGATTCTCACTCCGCCGTAGCGGAATCAAGGGCTTCAAACTCTTCCGTCGAGAAGGAGACCTCCGCCTACATGACAGGCACTCCTGAGGAGACGGCTAAACGTTTGGAGCAGATCCAGAAGGCACAAATGGATATGATTCTTTCTCAGCATGAATCTATCAACTCCCTCAAGCAGGCGATTGCACAGCTGCTCGAAGACAGGAGGAGGTCCCCTCCTAAAAAGTCAAAGGGCAAAGGGAGAAAGGGAGAAAGCTCATCTTCCGAACCTTCTGGGGAGACGCGGCGATCTACTTCCGGCTCGTCCAAGTCCTCGTCACAAGTAAAAGGCGACCAAGACCAAGGAAAGGCTCATGTTAAAAGAATGAGTCAACTGGAGCGACGCCTCGAGGCCCTTGCCAATCGCAAAGACCTCCAAGAAGTAGGAGTGGTCCGGCCCTACCCGGCTGAATGGGACTTGGTTCCGTACCCGCCCAAGTTCAAAGCTCCAACTCTTCAAGCCTTTGATGGGAAGGGGTCACCCAACCAGCACATCTACTACTTTAAATCCCAAACCGGGAATGTAGTAGATAATGACGCCATCCTGGCACGCCTGTTCATCGGCACCCTGAAAGGGTTGGCCTTTGAATGGTTTATAAAGCTCCCAGAAGGTTCTATCAAGAACTGGGGCGATTTGGAGAAGCTTTTTTTAACACGCTTCTTCGAGGATGACTCCGAAGTCACAATGCCAACCCTTTTGGCTACCAAACAGCGAAAAGGGGAGTCCGTCAAATCTTTCGTGGAAAGATTTCGGAACATGGCGCTCCGGTGTCCAAGCGGTATGACCCAGGCCACCCTGGTGAAAACATGCCGCCACAATCTCCAAACCTCACTCCTTACTCAAATAGGAGTTGCTGAAAGCCGCACCTAGAAGCAATTAGTCCAACAAGGTGAACAGGCTGAGGAGATTGTCGCCCGCGTCAGAGCGGAGGAAGGTAAGCCTAGGCCGGAAAGGTCGACAAGGCGTGCGCCGGACACATCCCTCCAAACAAAGCGGAAGGATAATTTGGCAACGGAGACCAAATCTCCCGCCAAACCTCAATCAGGCAAGGCAAGTGGCTCTTCAAGCCAGCCACGCGCCAACAAGCAATATTCCTTCAAGGAGGAACATGTCGATTCGCTCTTTAAACTACTCAACAAGAGCAACCGACTGAAGCTCCCTGAAGCTAGGCGCCCAGAGGAAGTCGGCAAGACCGACAATCCCAACTACTGCATGTATCACAGGATGTTGGGACACCCCACCAAAAGCTGCTACGTCTTCAAGGACATCCTTCAGGCTCTGATTGACGCGGAGGTGTTAAAGCTCCGACCAGAGCAGAAGAAGGTGACGGCTAATGTGACGTCGGTTCTCCAGTTCGGAAGACAACCTCCAACGCCTGCGGGGGTAACTCCTATTCCAAGAGGAGAGCTGAGAGTGGTCAACACAGACCCTCACCAGCAGCAAGAGAAAGGCTTGGGACCCGTCCCTACACCTCAAGGGAAAATTATGTGGGTCCACCCTGACCTTGTCAATGAACAGCAATGGACTACTGTGACCAACAGGAAATCCAAAGGCAAGGTAAAGGCCTCATCCTGCAATGTGGTGGGTGCCTCCTCTTGAGAAGCGGAGACTGATATTCCTTCACTGACCGACTCAGAGGAGGAAACGATAGTCTTGGCCGCAGAGCCCAACCAACCGATGGCAGGAACCCGTTCAGGACAGGCGTACTTGAAACAGTACGGCGAGACGGCGGTAGCCCCTCCACAACCAACTGCGGAGCCAATCAGGCCCTCCACAAAGCCACCTGTGGAGAAGCAGAAGAAGACTCGATTTTCTCGAGCCCTTCAAAAGGGCATCGCGGAAGGATCTACGGCACCTTACCGCTTTGATGTCCTGGCTCAGTTGGCCAACATTCCGGCACGCATTACCTTGTATGAACTTCTTAGACTATCAAAGTCGACCAGGGAAGCTCTGCAAGAAGCTCTGGCAAATGCTGAGGTCTTCATGACCCAGGTGCCGAAGGAGGAAGATGTAGAGGATTGCCTCCACACCCCCAGAATGCCCCCTGCATCACCTTCACGGCAGATGATATGCAGGTGAAAGGGAAGCATGATCGACCCCTGTACTTCACAGGGTATATTGGATCGTCCGAGGTGAACCGCATCCAGGTAGATCCAGGGTCCGCGTTGAGCATCATGCCTCGCCGGGTCATGCAACATCTCGGCATTCCTACCCATCGTTTGAGCCCCACCCAGACGACTATCTATGGGTTTAATGCCAACCAGACCCGTCCGATGGGGAAGATCAAGCTCAGGTGTCAGATTGGAAGCCTCAAGTCGGAAGTGACATGCTACATCATCGACGCCGACACTTCCTATAATCTATTGCTGGGACGACCGTGGATTCACCGCAACTCCATCGTTCCCTCCACTCTCCACCAAGTCATGAAGTACATTAACGGGAGTGGAAATGTGCAGACGTTGATCGCCGAAAGGTATCCGTTCAAAGGGGTCGAGAATTATTTCACCGACTCTTTGCTGTACCAAGATCCGGTGGAGATGGATGAAGCCCCACAACCAGAGGAGCCAGACTCTGGTAATGAGGCTGACACTGAGCCTGAGAAAGAAGAGTGCCTGTGGGAGTTAGAACCACTTGTAACGGGCACTAATAAGCCCGATGTCGATAATACCACCGATGATGTAGGCGGTTGGTATATTAATGAAGATTTAGATTTTGCGTATTTTTCTGTGTGTGCTTCTGATTCAATACCGTCAGATACTAGCACTGATATAGATGACGATCTCTGGTCGGCAATGGGTGCCTTAACATCATTGCATGTACCAGTGAAATCGTCCTTCGAGACATACCAAGACAATGGTAACGCGCAAGAATCTATATTTATGGTTCCAGCAAGACGGAAAGGCCAAAAACCAATTCTTTTTGGGCGAATCTCGTCTGAACCAACGCCCCGCGAAGAATCGGAAGGCGAGGAAGAATCCCCTCAGTTCGATCATTACGAACCAAAAGCGCTCAAAATAATGAGATGCATGGGGTACGACCTGACCAACAAACCCGGGTTGAACTTCGGCAAAGGAAGGAGGACGTTGCTTCAATCCTTTGTGCCGAAAGGGAAGGCCCCCGATTATTATCATCGGACACGCCGGGGGTTGGGCTATGTATCAACTCCGGTCCCATCAGCCTCCGATTCTCAAGAATCGTCGAGCAACGATTACTCTTCAGACACATCATCTTGGGAGTCAGATGTCAGTGTCGGCAACATCTTCAAGGAACTTTCAGTGAACATGGTTTCGACAAGCCACCTGGAAGATGGAAATGAAGAAATGATCCAATCTGATACAGATCCTTGGATCAAACATTTAAATGCTCTTTGGGATACCCGCTTTGAACAGCGCGAGCCACCCACAGAAGACAAGGTTGTTCAGATCAACCTAGGAGATGAGGCTAACCCTAAGCCCATCTTCATAAGTGACGGCCTGTCACCTTCGGAGAAGAAAGATCTAATATCTCTTGTACAAGAGTATATAGACGTCTTCGCCTGGAATTATGAGGACATGCCAGGACTTGATCCTCAAGTGGCTATGCACCGCCTCAACATCAATCCGGACGTGAAACCTGTCAAACAACAGCAGCGACGGTTCCGTCCAGAAATAATGGAGGCAATTCAATCAGAAGTCAGAAAACTTATTGATTCTGGCTTCATCAGGGAAGAACAACATCCCGACTGGGTAGCCAACATTGTCCCAGTTGCCAAGAAGAACGGGAAGATCCGGATCTGCATCGACTTCCGTGATCTAAACGAGGCTTGTCCCAAAGACGAATTCCCATTGCCAATCACAGATGTCATGATTGACAATACTTGTGGATTCGAACGAATGTCCTTCATGGATGGATTCTCAGGATACAATCAAATCAAAATGTATCCTGACGATGAAAAGCACACCTCCTTCAGGACACTATTGGGGGTTTATTGCTATACCGTCATGCCCTTCGGACTGAAAAATGCAGGGGCAACATACCAAAGGGCCATGAACGCCATTTTCCATCAGCAAATACGCAAAACGGTGGAATGTTATGTTGATGACATCGCGGTAAAAAGCCGCACTAAAGGTGATCACATAGCGGACCTGAAGGTGGTCTTCGACATCATGCGGGCTCATCAATTGAAGATGAATCCCACAAAGTCCTTCCTGGGGGTGGCCAGTGGCAAATTCTTAGGATTTGTTGTAACATCCACCGGAATTCACTTGGACCCGAAAAAGGTTCGCGCTATCCAGGAGATGCAACCTCCGAGAAATCTCAAGGAACTCAGGGGATTGCAAGGACGATTGGCGTACATCCGTAGGTTCATCTCAATCCTCTCCGGAAGATGCCAACTCTTCACTAAGCTAATGAAGAAAGGTGTCTCGTTCATTTGGGACGACGCTTGCCAACAAGCGTTCAAGGAAATTAAACAATACCTCACCCAACCACCAGTCCTTGCAGCTCCGGTATCCGGAAAGCCTTTCCTGGTATACGTCCGAGCAATGGATCATTCTTTGGGAGCTCTACTAGCTCAGAATGACGATCAAGGACGTGAGCAAGCAATCTACTATCTGAGTAGAACAATGATCGGAGCCGAACATCGGTATAACCCGATCGAGAAGGAATGTTTGGCACTGGTGTTCGCTATCCAGAAAATGCGACACTATCTGGTAGGCCAAACTATAAACGTTATATCAAAAGTCAACCCCCTGAGGTTACTTATGACTAAACCTTCATCGTTAAATGGCCGACTGGCGAAATGGGCCATATTGCTCTCCCAATATGAGATGCGCTTTTTACCACAAAAGGCCATTAAGGGACAAGCAGTCGCGGATTTCCTAGCTGAGCACCCAGATCCGAGGGCAGCCAAAATCTACGAGGATCTCCCAGATGAAGTTGCTGAAGTCTGCCTGACTCAGACATCGTTCGAAAGTCAAGTATCGCAACTTTTCTTCGACGGTGCATCAAGAACAAGCCCGAAGGGACACGTAGTAGCAGGGGTAGGAGTAGTACTCGTATCCCCACAAAATTATGTGATTCCCCGAGCTGTCTCATTAACTGAGCCTTGTTCCAATAATGTGGCGGAGTACAACGCTCTTTTGATTGGGATGCAATTCGCCGATGAGATTGGCGTTAAAAATCTCGAGGCATACGGCGACTCCAAGCTCATCGTCAGCCAAGTTCGCGGGGAGTACGAAGTCAGACATGAAGACTTAGTACCCTATTACAACGCGACTATCCGCATGGCCGAGGGATTTACAAGCTTCTACATCGACCATGTACCGCGCAGGCAAAATGCGCACGCAGATGCACTCGCATCCCTGGCTGCCTCCTTAGCTCTTCCAGCTGGAGCAATGGAGAAGATATTCGTCTACAGCCACGACCTGTATTGCCCGACAAATGCTCTCGAGGACTATCAGGAGTCAACGGGAGGTCGTCACCGCGAAGAAGCATTTGAAGCATCAACCGGTCCAGAGCTTAGAGACTGGCGATTCCCCTACATTGATTTCGTCTTATACGGCATTCTGCCTGAAGACACCAGAGAGGCGGCTGCCATTAGAAGGAAAGCCCCCAAATTCTATTACAATGCGATTACGCGAACATTGTATCGTCGATCGCATGACGGGATCTTGCTCCGGTGCCTCTCACCAAAGGAGGCTCAAGAGGTATTGAAAGAAGCCCACGACGGCATGTGTGGAGCCCATCAACCTTGCCCAAAACTGGCACATCGACTCCAAAGATTGGGTTACTACTGGCCCAAGATGATTGCCGATGCCGTCACTTATGCCAAGAGATGTCACGCCTGCCAAGTGCACGGCGATTTCATCCATCAAGCACCAGGGTACCTCCACTCTACGGCCTCTACCTGGCCATTTGAAATGTGGGCCATGGACGTGGTTGGTCCTATCAGCCCACCATCATCAAAAGGACATCGGTTTATTTTGGCAATAACCGATTACTTCTCTAAGTGGGCTGAGGCCATTCCCTTGAAGGAAGTCAAGTCGTCGAACGTGATCAAGTTCGTGAAACACCACGTTATTTACCGTTTCGGTGTACCTCGGCGAATTGTCCATGACAATGGGCCTCAGTTCATCAGCCAGGCTTTCCAGAGATTCTGCGCTAAGTTCAGAATCCAGAGTGTGTCCTCAACGGCATACTATCCTGCCGCTAATGGCCTCGCAGAAGCTTTCAACAAGACTATTGGCAAGCTTCTCAAAAAGTTCGTCTCGAAAAGTCAACGAGACTGGGACGACAAGTTGGGTGAATGCTTATGGGCTTACCGCACAACTGTGCGAACCCCAACTAAAGCTACGCCATTTTCTCTGGTCTATGGGTGTGAAGCCGTGCTCCCACTAGAGATCCAAATTCCATCTCTACGCGTCGCCTTGACAGCGGAGATGACAACAGAGGAGAAGCATCGACAGCGACTCCAGGAACTGGAGGCCTTAGATGATAAACGTCTGCAGGCCCAACAGCAAATCGAGCTCTACCAAGCTCGAATTACCAGAGCCTTCAACAAGAAAGTTAAAGTGCGAACCTTCAAGAAAGGCGATCTTGTCTTAGCCGTCAGAAGACCCATGGTAATGACGCACAAGACAAAAGGAAAATTCCAACCCAAATGGGAAGGACCATTTGTAGTAGAGTCAGTCTACTCAAATGGGTCATATCGCCTCATAACCTCGAATGGCGATACACTCATGATGCCGATCAATGGCAGGTTCCTGAAGAAATACTATCCTTAGATGGTATTCTCCCGCTGATCAAGTTAAAAGTACACCTCTGATCAAAGTAAGAAGAATTTCTTCATTATAACATCCGACGCCCCCGACGGCTAAGGATAGAAGAAAATGTTGGCTTCTAAGCCCAACATAAGTCTTCGACAACTCATCATGCTGAGGGGAATAGCATGGCTAGCCCAACTCAAACGGTAGTTGGTAAAGGCACCTCAAATCCGTTGACAGCTGAGGGTTTGCTAAAAATCCTGAGTGGACTTGGCTCCACTCCTTCCTCCAAAATCCCTTACCAATTCTCATATACAGAATGGTAGGTCTACAAAATACAACCATTACTAAGTTAACACTATACCTCTGGTAATGGAAACTTTTCAATATTCCTTGTCGAGTACAAATTTTGTTTGTCAACTCTACACGGAGTATCAAACTTTCAAATTTGCCAAGTTAACACTACACCTCTGGCACTTCAAATTTTCACTTGTCAATTCTCACCAATAGAATGACAGGCCCTCAAATTACTCTTATCATGAGTCAATCTTTGTCAAGTTAATATCACACCTCTGACAAATTACTGTTAAAGTTTAACACCACACCTCTAAACAGTAATCAAGTTTCTGCCAGGTTTAATATTACACCTCTGACAGTCACTTTTCTTCAGACTTCCACACCGAAGCTGAAATGGATGATGCTAAGTTAACACCACACCTCTAGCATCCAAGTCATTGCTAAGTTCAACAATACACCTATGGCCATGACTTTCCCTCGGACTTCCTTATGCAAGCCGAGATGACCAATGCTAAGTTCAACATTACACCTCTAGCATTACCCTCACTGTCAAGTTAAACATTACACCTATGACAGTGACACTTCTGAGTTAAGTTAATATCACACCTCTGACTCACATCCTTGTCAAGTTAACATTACACTTCTGACAAGACCACTTTCAACCCGTTAAGTTAATATCACACCTCTGACGGTAACAAACTTTCCTAGATTCCCCACGAGTCTAGTCCCACTTGTTATTCTCTTCAACAGAATAACAAGTCTACCTAAAAACATTGTTAGGTTAATACTACACCATCAACAGTGTTTCCATCAAATCCCCAATTGAGCTCAATCAAGTTAATCCCAAACACTTGATAAAAGTTCCCCCTCCCTGGGGGTACCAATTCTACTTGTCACTTTCTTTATAAAGTGGCAGGTCCATCAAAAATTTCATCTCTGTCAAGTTAATATTACACCTCTGACAGTATCATGAGAGTTCCTGAAATAGGATCTTTCTCCACAAAGTTTGACTTATTAAAATTACCATCATAATTTTGACAAAGTCAAAGACTCTTTGCTTCTATGTGTCTAACTGAAGACAAAAAGTTTAGGACAATGAAAGAGGCAAAAAGAGAAATGTCACTTTTATTTATTTCCAGGCATATGAAAGTGATACAAAAAACGCTCTCTTATACAATAAGATTGAGTGTTACAGTCAAAACGCTCTCTTACAATAAGATGGAGTGTTACAATTAAGGAGTACAAAGAAGTCCCTCTCTCTCAGAGGTTGCACTCACTCCTTGAAGCCGCATCTGATTCCAAGTACAGGATGGCGCATGATGTAAACATCGAAAGAGCCCTAGCTGACTAAGCTAAGAGCAATGGTGTTCTTGAGGTCCGGTGGCAGCAGAAAGTCCTGCAACCCTTCGTTCATGAGCATCTCTTTCCCCAGCAGGCCATCCAGCAGACATGGAAAGTCCTCGATGTCACTTCTGGAGTGGGAGAGGAAGAGGATCCTATCTGCCGCCGTGTCCACCGTAACCTCCTCGCCGCCATACTTACCCTGACCATCTCTTGCCAGCAGGCATGATTGGTGCAGTGGATCTGAAGAGACCTTGGCGAGAGTCGAGTCCTCGTCAGGGACATAATATATTCCCTTGTGGACGACGAGGACCATAATATATTCCCTTGTGGACGAACATCGAACAAGTTCGCCGTCCGATATATTCTCCCACGGACTTGGCGAACATGAAGAAGAATGACCAAGCCTACCTGCAAAAAAGCAAACAGGGAATCAGACAATTTAGAGCTTAGTACACTTCAACAGAAGAAAACTAAGTCACAGACGCGGCTATTTTCAAAGACCGCAGACGCGGGAATAATCCGCGCAGCGAGCCAGATTCCTGCGACAATAAAAACAGACGCGAGCGAGACTGTGATACACACAGAATGCAAACGCGACTTAACTCCACATCCGCGTCTAAGATACAAGGTGCGCAGAGAATCAGACGCCGAAAATTGCCATCTCTCTGTTGGGGGAACAGGAGTTGCAAGATCCGAGTCTGAAGCCTTCAACCCGAGTTGGAATTCATCCAAGTCAGTGGCCTTAAAACGCGAGCTTCATGAGTAAAGCTGCGGCCAAGTACCAAAGACTTCTGTACTCGCATCTAGGAAAATTCAAGTCAAGGGCGCAAATTTCAGAAGAGGAATGCACCAACCACGACTTCACAAGAAGGTCCAGATGATATCTCTTTGAGAGGTATACTAAAATACAAACTTGGTTGGATCTAAAATGTCATGGTAAGTGGGCATGGCATACCCGCAGAAGCCTCTGTTAAGAGTTGAACTATCTGTGTTGAGACGCGGACGTAAAAAGTGCTCAAAGAGACGCTTCCTGCCATTGAAATCACTTGACAGTGGTAATCCATTGAAGAGACCAAACAGAAGCATGAAAGCTCTGGGTCATCTTCATCCACAGAGGCACCTTCATCCATGGAGGCAAACCCCTGATAGGGTCCTTGAAGGAAGAAGGCAGAGTCCCTCAGAGTACTCGCTCTCAAACAGAGCACGGTCTAAGCAGCCGCTGTTAAAGAGAGGGGGTGAGTCCTATTTATAGGCAACCCCTGATAACGGTCATTAATGGTTCATTAATTAAAACCGCCGGCCTTAATGACCTACGACCGTCAAAGCCCAATGGGAGGCTGACGCGTGGAACGTCGCTTCGGGAAGCGTCGCAGGCGCTGATCTCAAACCGTCAGCGCCGGTTTTGCATTAAAGGGCATTAACGCCCAAGTCCAATGAAAAACCGACGTGTGGACAACTGCTTCGGGAAACAACGGATGACCCGGTTTCCCAATCGTCAGCGAAGACTTGACGTTCAATCGTCAGCGAAGACTTGACGGTCAAAGATCTCATAAAATCTTTAAGTCAGGCTGCATTAAACGCAGATGGGAAAGCCGCGTCCGGTTGCATTAAACGCAGATGGGAAAGCCGCGTCCAAGAATCCGCGTCACCTTTCTCAAATTGGAAGGCGTTCACCCGCGTTTTAGAGGAGCGTCCACGTGACTCAAAGTCGCGTCCCTTCAGCAAACGGGGCCCTTTCTAAGGGAAAACACTTAGTCCATTCTGAGATTAGTGGAAAATACACAAGGCTGCGTCCCTCGCATCCGCTCAAGTAGCGTCTTCATTGACAGGACAAATTCGCGTTACTCAAAGCCGCGTTTGTCCCCACGGATCAATGCCGCGTCTCATCAAAAAGGACTTAGTTTTATCTGAGTTCTTATGAACTGATGACCGCGTCTCCCTATGGATTGACGCTGCGTCTCATCAAAAGGACTTAGTTTCACCTAAGTCCCTATGAACCAATGCCGCGTCTCATCAAAAGGGCTTAGTCCTGCCTAAGGTCCTATGGGTCGAACGCCGCGTTTCATTTAAAGAACTTAGTCTCACCTAAGTTCAGCATTCACAGTCAGTTAATCAAAGATTGTGATCAAAAGGTCGAATTATCTACAGCAAGGCAGCAAAGGAGGTGGAACCAAAAAAAAAAACTTCAAAGACTTTTATTATATCAAAAATGATAAAAGTTAATACAAAACACTCTTAGTGAACAGAGTGTCCTTTTCCAAAAAAAAAAGAAAAAAGAAAAGGCTACAAGTCCTGGTCCGCCAAAGAACGGATTTGTTCTCTAAGGCGATGTATCTTATGTTGGCGCGCCTTCTCAACCTCCATGAGAGCTCGGGCCCGCAGATCCGTTTCAGACAAAAATCCCTGCGCTTGCACTCGGAGGGATTCCAGCTCGGACGAACGAACAGAGAGTTCCGCTTCAGCTTGCGCCTTGGCAACCTCTAACTCCGCTAACCTCTTTTCAGAGGTAGCAAGCCTCTGTTCGTTGAAGACGATCATGGCCTCAGCTCTGGCTATAACAGCCCGAGAGTCAAGTATAGCCTGCTTTGCGGCCTGTATGATCGTCTCTGACTCCTCGGACTCAATCGCCAGCCTTTGGTGATCAGCCTGGACACGTTCAAGAAGGCAAGTGTTATCGGCTATCTTTTCCTCCACCTCTTTTCGCTCCTGCTCTTGAGCGACAAGGAGCCTATTCAGCGCTTCTTGGGCTTCATGAGATGAACCGGCATCGTCCTCCAGGGATCGAAGCTCCCTCAGGTGCTGTCCCAGCTGATCCACCAGCAGCTGACTTGCCTGAGCTAGCGAAGGGCCTCCGGCCAATTTGATGTTCTCGACCTGGTTCCCGAGAAACATCTGGGCGAACTCAAGGGAGCTACCCCTAGTCAGGACGAAGTCGATGCATGTTCGCATCGAGCTAAGGAACTGCTGCACCGCCTGGCGTGTCAAAAGCTCCATGATATCATCATCCGAAGTGCTCCCCGATCCCCTTGTTGGCGCAAGAGTCGGGCTGACCACGGATACGGCAGGAACAAGAGCAGTCAATGGCACTTCTGGGGGTACCACCTCTGCAGGAACCGCCACAGCTGACAACAGGGTAGTGACCTCGGCCTCCTCAAAAACCTCAGCGGAGGCTTGAGCCATATGGCCTTCTGGAGGGACACTAATCGCCAGACTCTCTACCTGGGCCCCCTCAGTTCTCTCTGCAAATTATTTCAACATTAGCCATAATGGTGAAGAGAGGAACAGTCAAGACATCAAAACTTCCTTACCAAGCTGGAGGTCCAGAAATGTCGAATCCTTGGGCAAACCCTGCAGAGTAGAAGCCTCCCTGGCTTCGGTGGTTGCCTCATCATCCCGCGGAGTGGAAGTCACCCCGGTTTCAGTTGTTGCCTTCTCTGGATGCATCCCGGTGGCTAGAGTCTCGACTCCCTCCGGTTGGGTCAACTCTTGCACCATCTCCTCGATACGCGAGGAGGTTGCAGCCTCGGTGTCCTCAGCCAATCCTGCAACATAAAAGGAGAATGTTAAGGCCTCCTCTTCAAAATGAAAAGGGAGATCAGGTCAGAAGGTGAAAAGAGTACCTTCAGCAGGAGCAACCGCTGGTGGTGACGTCGTCGCCGGCTCACACCCATGTATTTCCTCCTCCGAGATATGTGAGAATTTGCTCGGATCAGGAGGAGCAGGTTCGTCACCATAGTCGATCTCATCCTCAAAGTCGCTTTCCGTGTCGGATGAGGAAGACGACAGTTCAACGTGAGTGGCCTCGGTAGCCGGAGCCTTGCCTCTAAACACCCCAGTGGTAGGACTGGGGTCAACCATCCGAGGACTGGAAATGAAGACAGAGGAGACCCAGGCTGTGGTGCCTCATCCCTCCTCTGAGCTGAGGAAGACTCGGGCTGAGCTGAGATCCCCGGAATCTCAACATCGCCTCCGGTCATTATATCCACCTCGAGCTCCTCGGTCTCGTCAGTGGCGGTGGGCCTGTCCGCAGGCTCCCCTTCCTCTGCAATCCTGAGGCTCCTGCGGTGTAACCTGTGGGCATGGACTAAGGGAGTGTCATCCTTGTCCACCTCTTCCTCCCCCGGCTCCCCAACACCAGAAGGGATGTCCGCGGATCGAGAAACTGCCGCCGTCAAGCCTCTCCGAACCTTCTTTGGGGCAGGCTCAGCAGTGGAAGTAGAGCCTTGACGACGCTTGCCCACCGCCTGTCGAGCCCTGGCTGGTCGCGGCTCCGCCCTAGTTGGTCGAGGCTCCGCACTTGTTGATCACGACTCCGCCTTGTTGCTCGCGGCTCCTCCCTTGACCTTCTCCCGACCTCCCTCAGAGCCTTCAGATACTGCTCAACACCTCGCGAGCGTTTCCCGGACCCCGACTTTGCTTCGAGATTTGCATTGATACTCTCAATGCATGAATACTCCGGAACAAAGTATGGTGTCTGGTTGACCTGGAAGTACCAGGTGCAGAAGCTGAAGCTCATACGGCATTTTGGCCCCTCGATAGGCAAGCGGAAAGTTGCTTCTGTCCTTCCGGCCACGCTGTAATACCAAGCCCGAGCACCTTCGAACAAATTCCCGTCGAAGGCGAGTTGGGCATTGGGATTGCCAACGTAGAGTTGATCATAGCCGAACTGACGGGCAAAACGACTCGGCATATACGGCTCGATCGTGCATGAAGTCCCTTGTCGGAAGAGCACATACCCGGGCCGGATATTGACCAACCACCAGAAGACTCCCGCGGACAGCTTCGTGAAGTCATCTGGGCCCGCAGAATCAATAAATAGATCCCCGAAAGATGCACCAGGGATCTCGGGGAAGCAGCGGTTCAGCTGGTAGTTCGTAGCATCTGAAATGCATTTTCGGACGTAATATATGTAAGAATTACGCCAGTCCGAACTCTCCAACCGCTGCACGAAAGGGACAAAACCCTCACTCCAGGGCACCGGCGTCATCAAGGAGGGACAGTGCATCACATACCAAGCCATCAAGTATGTGTATGGCAACTCGACCCGAGGGTTGGGGCGTTTCACCGTCGGCTTCCCCTCTGCATCAACGATCGGCTTCCCCTGGGAGTCGACAGCCTTTCCCGCCTCACAGAAGCTGTGGGTTAACGCCCGCAACCCGCTCTGAATGCCAGCCGCCATGGCCGGGAGAAGGGCTACGGGTCTACCATAGGCCAGGAGCACCGCCGGATACACTACATCGGCGACAATGACTTCGTGTGGCTGTGTGGGCACCACACAGCGCTTCAACCACAGCATCAAGAAGCCCGCCAACAGTGCTCGATCGGAAATAGAATCCGGGCTTGATTATGAAAGCTTTCGAAAACCATATCAGGTTCGAAACCGTCCTCGTTCGAAACTGTGGTGTAGAAGCCTTCAGGAGCCTGGGTGATCCTGTCTTCAATCTCCTCGTCGGAGCTGGGAACCAGTCGGGTGACCGGATGGTCTTTCTTGTTGACACCGTTAAACAAGTAGCTGGCCCAAGACAGCTGCTTGACTCCTCCCGACCTCAAAGTGGTTAGCTGGCCGCAAATATGGAAGTGGCATAACACTTCCCAATAGGTCTCGTACATTTGAGGAGACCTTTTCTTCATAAGGTTGAGCTCCTCGGTGGAAGGGATATATTCCTCATAAGGAGAATCCCCTGTTGCCAGCCCCGAAACCTCATGCAACTCGTGCAGGGCAAGGCCCATCTCTCCGACCGGGGTGAAGAATGTCCCCGTCAAAGGATTGTAACGCTCCAGGATCCCGAAGAAGTTCTGAGAACTCGGGATTCCCCACTGCACGGCCCTGACTGCTGGATACAACCCCACATGCTCCAGCAGATCTCCAAGATTGGTAAGGACGAAGCTCACCATCATGTACCACCAATACTTCTCAATGGTATGGACCCACCCGGGCGCACGAAACTCGACCGGATAATCACCCTCTACTTGCATGAACGAGTTGAGGAAAGTAGTGCCGAGTTTTGGTATCTCTCCGACTGGGAGATCAGACTTGCGCGAACCGGGGAACAGGCCGAGAACCGCCCTATCATGACTGTCATGACGGTATACCTTCTGGGAGCCCAAGTCACCGAGGGTAACCTCAGGGACGTAGCGGGAAACGTCCCATTTCATCTTTCGCGGGACGGACATGTGCTGGAGGTAAGACAGCGGGAACATCCTCTCCATATCTGGAAGAAAGAATCTTCTATCCCCTATCTGACGGAGCCATCTATAATTTCCATCATACATGGAATAGCCGCCATCGCCAATACGATCTCCGAAGAAGAAGGCAGGCTTCTCTAGCTTGACGCGAGCATCCGTTTGGAATGCTGCATCAGTCATAAGCGCCCGAAGGGTTGTCCTGTCAACATCAGAAAGCCTTTTCTTGCGCTCCTGTAACCGGTCAGCAGTCACAGGTACAGTACTTTGCAGCACAAAGGTCAAATTATGGTCGGCACCTCCTACATGTCCAAAATAGCGATTCTTGGCGAGTAGGGCAGTAGGTGTGGCACTGCAAAAGAAAAAGGCACTTGATCAGACATCTTATCCGAAATAAGAAGAAAAAAATACCAAGTGTCTGCAGTTCAAACGCAGAAGAGATACTGGACGCAGGAATTATCAAGTCCGCGTCCAGACCTGCAAATCCACGCCCAGACGCAGAAGAGATACTGGACGCAGGAATTATCAAATCCGCGTCCAGACCTACAAATCCGCGTCAAGGTGAAAGAAACGCAAGGATCAAATCCGCGTTCTGCAAATCAAGACTTACAAAAATTTTTTCTAAGTGCTTGGACTCAGGTGCCAGATTCATCAAAATCGGCAGCTGATGGCACAGAACGCAAGGATCAAATCCGCGTTCTGCAAACCAAGACCGCGCCCGAACCCTTCACAATTAGAAATATTCTAAGTGAAGGATCCGAAGTGCAGAGCCCACTGGCACCAGGACCTCAAACCCGCGCCTTGGTTATCAACTCAAAGACTGCGTCTGAGGCCGCGTCTGAGAATCAAACCGGTTCATATCCTGTGTTGATGGTTCTCTTCCAAAAAGATATCTTTTAGGGTTCCTCAAACTTCCAGTAATGGTGAAGTTTAACCTAAATGGCATTTTACCTCGGAAAACAACGCCCTGCGCAGAGGAAGCGCCCCTCTGGGCCTCGGCGACGGTCGCCTTTGAGGACGATGCGGTTGGCTTGGTCTTGGGTGCCATCGCTAGTAATGGAGATGAACCGTTCAAAAATCCAGTAACGGAGTTGAATAGTTCAAGAGATGAACAGAGAAGAAAAATTCTCTTTCTTAATTCTCTAAGCAAGTGCGTTCGGAGAAGAAGAGATCTCTCTCTAACTGTTGCCTTTTATAGGCACAAGGATTCGCGAAGATACGCGGCGCGTGGCTCGATTAGTTCTGCAGCGAGTCATCGCTTGACGCGTGGAGCAAATCAGTTTCTCTGCAGCGAAGATCATGCGCCACGGCTCCGCAGCGAGTCATCATTCGACACGTGGAGCAGTTCATTTAATGAACCGGGAAGCCCGCGCGCCAAAAGGTGAAAATCCCGCCGGTTCCCCAGGCCAACTGGCAGCGCAATCATGACCCGCGCGCCAAAAGGTGAAATCCCGCCGGTTCCCCCAGGCCAACTGGCAGCGCAATCATGACATGGCACAGATTCGCACCCAACGGACACGCCTCTTCGATGGTCGTGCCCCGTCAGCACCACCATAAATGCACCCAGAAAGTCGCGTTGCGCTCAGAAAATCGCGTCTTTATTAGAGGTGCGTCTTTCCTAAGTCCGCGTCCGTCCAAGCGGGCCTAACATCGCGTCTGCCTTATGGAAGATCAGTCGCGTTTCCATTGCCAAAAGACGCACCCTATGGAAGTCGCGTCTTTAAAGCAGTACCATCTCTGCATTTCAAAAGGAACCTGCGTTCGGCCTCCTGCTTCTGCAAATCAGTTCAACAGTACACTGGTACAAGCAGAAGACCAACCACTCTTGGCTTAAAGCACACCCACGACAGACTTAAAAAGCAATCGGGGAGGTTTAGACTGTGTATCTAGACACTCGACACGATCAACTCTGGTGGCTTCAAAGAGTTCAACAGTACACTCATGAAGACCAACTCCAGATAAGATCGAACCCGGAGCATCAACAGTCTAGTCATGAAGGTGAATTCAGCTAGAGTCCAAAGTATTTCGAAATCCGTTCCAGTTAACTGCGGAATATCGAAAACTTTGGAGGGGGTTCTGTAGGCTGTCTAAAAGTCACTAAAAGACAAGCCAATAAAAGCAGAGTCTCAAGTTCTAGACGCGTTGGCTCGACACCCGCGTCTCAGCATCAAGGCGCGTTGGCTCGACACCCGCGTCTCAGCATCAAGGCGCGTTGGCTCGACACCCGCGTCTCAGCATCAAGGCGCGTTGGCTCGACACCCGCGTCTCAGTAACAAGGCGCGTGGGTCTAAACCCGCACCTCAGTTGTAACCACCCGGATTACGGGGCCAGTCACCGCACAAGTAGCGGGAAGTGGCCCCTCATTGTGGAGCGTTTTCAGGGGGCACGTTCACCCCCTAGGACCTCTATAAATAGCCTCGTTTGCTATGAGGTCGAGGCAATCAAATCGGCAATCAGAGAAGAGGGGGGCGGTAAAAAAAAAAAAAGAAGGATCAGGCATCAAAGAGGAGATCATCAACAAAGAGAGAGAAGACTCTTCGTCAAGCTTGCTGCGTACGAGCTGCTCTTCGCCTACCTTCTCTTTGAGAGTTTTGGTAGACAGAGCTGTGTTACTCTTTCTACCACCCAGAGAGAAGATCCCCCGACGGTCCCGACGGTCATCCGGTCAACGGAGAACAAGACTCACTCTCCACCGCCACACGAAGAACCCAGCCTTAAACAAAGGGGGGATTCAAGACTCAACATCCTCCCTCCCTTGTAACTGGAAGGAAAAGTCTGGTTGTAATAGTTTCATTTGATTCAAGGAAATCTTTACACCCATCACTGTCTCTTCTTCTTTCCGGCGCGTACAGTAACCACTACTTTGTGACTTTTATAGATGATTATTCTAGGCAGATGTTGGGTATATGCCATGAAGCACAAAGAGAAAGTCCTAAAATTATTTGTGGAATGGAAGAACACTATAGAGAAAAGCACGGAAAGGAAGATCAAGTTGCTCCGGTCAGATAACGGAGGTGAGTATAAGAGTGATCCTTTTCTAAAGTTATGTCGTGATGAGGGCATAGTAAGGCACATCACAGTAAGGGAAACACCGCAACAAAATGGGATAGCCGAAAGGATGAACGTGACTTTGTTAGAGAAGGTCTGATGTATGTATCTAATGTCGGATTATCAAAGAATTTTGGGCTGAGGTTTTGACATATACTTGCTATCTTGTTAACAGGTTGCCTTCGTTTGCGATAGGAGGTAAAACTCCTCTGAAAGTTTGGTCAGGGAAAACTTCTCAGGATTATGATTCGCTAAGGGTATTTGGGTGACCAGCCTATTACCATGTTAAGGAAGACAAGTTAGACCCAAGAGCGAAGAAAGGTGTGTTCGTAGAATTCAAGAGAGGAGAAGTTTATCCTCAGCAGAGATATCACATTTGATGGGGCTTCAATGTTGAAGCCTACAATCTCTCAGCAAGTAGAGATTGAAAAGACCAAAGGGGTATCGTAGCAGGTAGATAGTGATGCTACTTCACCATTTTTAGAAAGATCAGTATTATTGGAGATCATACCCACGGTGACTCAGGGTAATGATCATGTAGTCGATCAGGATACTGAAGATAATGAGGATCAAGGATAGGCTATGGATGATGTCCATGAATCCATTGTAGTTGGAATAACCAGAAGAAATTCACGTAAGCCTAGTTGGCTCACTACAGACATGATTGTGGCTTATGCTCTCCCAGTCTTTGAAGAGGCAATCCCGTATAAATATAGAGAAGTTGAAATCAGTTCAGACTTCAAAATGTGGAAGGATGTCATGGCAGAAGAGATGAGTTCTCTATATAAGAATGACACTTGGGAACTGACAGAGTTTCCTAAGAAAAAGAAGGCAATTGATTGTAAATGGGTATATGCAAAGAAACATGGATCTCTCAAAGGTGATATTGTACGCTATAAAGCCAGATTGGTAGCTAAAGGCTATGCACAGCGAGAAGGATTTGATTACAACGAGGTATTCTCACCTATTATAAAGCACTCGTCGATTCGAATTTTGCTAGCGCTGGTAACACAATATGTGTTGGACCTTGACCAGCTCGATGTGAACATCACCTTTCTCCATGGCGATCTTGATAAGGAGAACTATATATCTTAGTCGATGGGTTTCAAAACTGCAGGTAAGGAGAATATGGTATGCAAGCTGAAGAAATTGCTATATGAATGAAAGCAGTCACCTAGGCAGTGGTACAAGCGTTTTGACAGCTTAATAAGAGATAAACGATACACACATAGCCATTATGACCCATGTCTGTATTACAATAAGCTATCCGGAGGAGAGTACATCTATCTACTATTGTATATAGATGATATGCTCATAGATTCTAAGAGTAGATCCGCAATAGATAAATTGAAAAAAGACTTGTCTTCCGAGTTCAAGATGAAGAATCTTGGTGAAGCGAAGAAGGTGCTAGGCATGGAGATTGAATGACACCCAAGGAGTGGCAATGTTAGCTTGACACAAAAGGGGTATTTGCAGAAAGTACTTCAGAGGTTCAACATCAACGGTGATACGAAATATGTAAGTACACCATTGGCTCTTCATTTCAAGTTAAAATCCACTATGTCTCCTACTACCGTTGAAGAACGTGAGTACATGACTCGTGTGTCGTATGCTAGCGCAGTTGGTAATTTAATGCATGCGATGGTGTGTACAAGGCCTGATTTGTCACAAGCTGTCTCGATGATTATCAAATACATGCATGATCCCGGGAGGGATCATTGGGAGGCAGTAAAGTGTGTTCTACGGTACATCAAATGTATTATAGATGTTGGTTTAGTATTTGAGAAGGATTCTACAGGTAAGCAGGAGTGTGTCAGATATGTTGATTCCGACTATGCTGGAGATCTCGACAAACATCAGTCTACAATGGGATATGTGTTCACATTGTCTCAAGCACGGTGAATTGGCGCTTTATTTTACAGTCTACCGTTACATTGTCTACAACAGAGGCCGAGTACATGGCCATGACAGAGGCTATGAAAGAGGCAATATAGCTTCAAGGGTTGCTCGATGACTTGGGGATTGATCAAGATCTGTTGAAAATCAATTATGATAGAATGAGTGCTATCTATTTGGTGAAGAACCAGTGTATCGTGTAAGGATGAAGCATATTGATGTCAGGTTCTACTTTGTTCAGGAGATTCTCGATGAAGGTGATATTGAGTTATAAAAGGTTCACACAAAGGAGAATCCCGCTGATATACTTATCAAGGTGATTTTAGGAATGAAATTTACACATTGTAAAGAGTTGCTCCATATCCTTCAAGTTGCTTGAGCTCGGTGGAGGTAGTTAGGATGAACCACGGATGGCTTGATCCCTTGGGCAAGGTACGTAGACAGCCACATAGGTGCAGCCACGTTCGAGTCGACATGTACTGTGTTGAGTTTGGCTCAGATTTGAGAAATCTTCACCGAGGTGGAGAATTGTAGGGAGAGAGGAGATAAAAACTTGATGGTAGAGTTTTTTTTTTTTTAACTCATCGGAAGAAACAATGCAAAAAAATCAGAGGCCAAAGGAGCGAAAACGCAGTCCAGAAAGCAGCCAAGACAGTGGCCGGCCAACCGCCCGGCCGACCGGCATGCACAATGTGTACGACACCAGCTCGGTCGATCGGAGTGGTCGACCGAGTGGCACAGATGGATTTTATGTTGGCGACGGTCGACCGAAGGAAAGGGCCTAGTCGACCGACAGGCGAATCTGCTTCTCCTGATGGGATTCAGACTTCATTTCTGAAAAAGAGTTAAATTTAATTATTGTTTCCTAAAATCCTGGGACTCTCTGGATATAAATAAAGAGGTAGAACCCTCATAAATTGTGTCTCTCGAAAAAACTTGTACTTGATTATTGAATCAAGAAGCTCTCTCTCTCTCTCTCTCTCTCTCTCTCGCCTCGAAGACGTAAGCAAATTTTCAAACTTCGTTAAATAATGTGTTTGTTTTCTCTCTTGTTTATTTGTTCCTGTCTTTTGGGTACTTCTCTAGTGCATCTCTATCTATTGGTTGGAGTTCCACATTAGTTGTTGTGAAGGCGCGCGTAACACACTGTTCTGCTGTTTGATAATCCTCTGGAGGGCGCAACAATGCACACACTTCCATCACATCACATTGAAAAGCCTTCGAGGAATCATGAACTTGAGCTGGTTTAGGGCCGTTTGTTTCGAGTAAAACTCCGTAATTCGTAAATGACTTACTACCCAGTTACAACTACGGCGTTTGTTTGGACCGTAATTCGTAAAAGACTTACGTAACTCAACTAACACTCACTTGCAACCCAGTTACCACTCACTTACAGCTCAGTTACAGTTAATTTGTGGTCATACAAATTTGTAATATTTTTTTATATTAATATTAAAAAAATTTAATATTTAACTTTTTTAATATTTATTTGCAGTATTAAAACTTTTAAAATCACCAAATAGTTAATTTTGTGGTCAACTTTTTTACTTACGACTTATACATTACGACAACCAAACACCGTAAAGTACAATACACTTTCCCGCTTTACAATTTTATATTACCAACCAAACACCGTAAAATTTACATACATGTAACTCATTTACAATTGTAAAAGACTTTACCAATTACAACTACGAATTACGGCCAATTACGACAACCAAACAGTACTTGTACCTCATGGAATAGCTCATGGACCTCAGGGAACATGCTGGCCCTCGATAGGCAACCTCAATCGTTTAGTATCTTACTTACAAACTTTGTTAATTAATTAATTAAGACTAATTTCACAAGTAAAAGGTTTCCTTTTTTCTTAGTTTCGTGCTCAGTTGATTGCCCGCTTTGGTTATTGTCCGTTTAAACCTTTAGTGGACAGCTTACTTTTCAAACGTTGGGGTTTTCTCTTGGGACTATCCAAGATTGATTGTTAAGGTTTGGAGAAATTGGCGTGATTTTTGGGATAAGGTGGATGTATTAGAGTAGTACAAGCAAGGAAGCGATCAATCATGCAAAAGAGATTTTGAATGAGGTGGACTCAGTCCCAATAGAAAGGGCTTCACAACTCACCAGGGATAATGAAAATGATATTTTATTTAGGGTTGTCCTTTACTTGTACAACAGCTCACTATTACGTCGGTGATTGGCAATCTAGAGCTCTGGGATAACCTAGTTGGATTTCTTTTTATCTTTTACCTGCAAATTGATCCCAAGACCTTTTCTTTTCCTTTTTATTTAGTTTTTTTACATAGATTGTAGCTTGTTTTTTAATCTGTCATTTTTCTTAATTCAAACCCTGGTTTATTTGAGGTAATAGTCTAAGAGATTCTTAGGGGTAGATGTAGGATTTTATTTGATTTATAACTTTTTTTAAAAAAAAAAAATTTATAACTAACAAAAAGTGAAAAAAACAACAAAGTCAAATCAATTTTATAATTGATTTATTTTCATCCCTAATAGCAAGTATAAAATTTGCATGCACGAGTTAATATTTTTGTCTTCAAGTTGCAAGTAAACTTATTGTTTAATATTTTCTGACAAACTAAAGACTGAGCTTTGTTCGGTAAAATGTACAACAACAACTAAGTCATTTGTCCTAAGTATTTAAGGTAGGCTACATGAACCAAAAGAGAATTACGTCGAATCGGACACATGAATCAGCTTTCTCCACTCATTCCTGTCAAGCAATATGCCTTCCCTGCGCTCTTTTAATTTGTTCGGCAAAATGTAAGTTCGGATATAAAAGTAATGAGATGTTACACAATTTTATGACAAAGTGTTAACATCAGTTGATTTTCTCAGGAGAGGGGGGGTAAAAAGAGAGGTTAATATCAGTAGAAAACGAGTCACACTATCAATTATACTCATAACATATCATAATACCACCTCTGACTAGTGTTATTAACGCTTGGTCACTCTCTTCTAAAAGTTTAGAATTATTTAACATAAATAACTTTTATAAAAAAAATGTTGATATAGTTAGCTTCTAAGTTACTTGCTAAATCTAATTTATAAAAAGAGTTTGCCTCGTAAGTCCAATTTTGAACCTTGCCTCTTATTATCTAATTATTCAATGTTTTTTCGAGTATTTGACAAGAGTTAGCAATTGTTAGATATGTAGTAATTGATTCTTTCGCTATGAAACGGCTATCTATTTCTTGGTTTCCCTTCGTCATCAAGATGCTAAGGCCTTGAGCATAGAACAGGTCACGGTTTCGGTTCGAATCGCATATCAAATAGGAATTGTGAAACGAAAATCGAAATCAAACTGGTTGCGGGTTCTCCGATTTCAAACCGAACCGGCACTGGACCTTAACCGGTTCGGTTCCGGTTTTTTTAATGTAGCGAAATCATCTATTCCAGTTTTTGAACTGGATTTTTTTTTTTTTTTTTGGGCCTCTTGGACAGCAATGAGCCTTTGAGTCTAAACCAGAGCAGAACTGAAACCAGAACCGAAACGGACAGCCCCTCTCCGATGTCGATTCTGGTTCCTTATATAGAGGAACCGAGAACTGTCGATTACCACATCGGGGTGAGGTCTACTCGAGGGATTAGTTTCCAGCTCTCGACGTTGACACGCTTATCACATAAGAAACAGTATCAGGGAATAAGAATACCGCCCCAACGTTTCAGTTCAGCTCATCTTCCACATTAAATCAAATACTAATCCTATACCCATCGACAAATACAAATCTCTATCCGCCCGCAACATATTTGTCTTTCTTACTTCTACCATTTAACTTAAACCTCACCCGAGGAGCATCTGACATGCTGCCACTTTAAATCCACATCTCAACGCCCCGTTCTCTTGATTCGGTGTGTCGCCTTCACACCGAAACATAAAATCTCAGCGGTTTCGAGAACTGTGGAAAAATTAGCATTTAACAGTCGATTCGATCTCAAATTCCTCACTTGTCACAAGCGCTTTTCGAAACCCTCACCCTTTTCATTGAGGTATCTTATCTATCTTTGTCCCCAATTCTCAATGCTATTATAGTTCTTATTTTAAAAAAATTCAACTTTTTAATTTTGGCAGCCCTTGTTTAGATTCTGGGTACCTCTTAATTCCTCGAAAAATCCCAGCTTGGAACTTATTGACTGATTCCTTTAATCTTATTTTGATTAAAAACGTCACCTTTAACCTCGGTCTCAAGTAGTTTCTGGCTTCCTGGTGATTTCTGGATCCTGGGTATCTCTAATTTCCTGAAATCTCTACTTTGATCTTGTTTCGTGATGGAAACCCTAATTTCCAATGGCTCTTGGTTCCCTGTCTTCTTCCCCGTATTCTGCATCATATATCTGTAGGGTACTTTGTAGTATTCCGCCATTGGGGCCCAAAGCACCGTCCCGATGCCTCGAGCTGCTTCATCTCATTGTTCCACGGCTCCCCTGCAGTTTTCTTGGCCGTAGCCGCGATCCTAAAGCAGCCCGTTCGAGGATTCGCTGCCCCCAATGACCCGTTCCAGAACCTTGTTCTTGATTTCAGCATTTCCTACTTCACTGTCGATCTCCTCCACTACCTCATCCTTATCCCCGGAGACTACCTCTTCATTGCCCACCACCTCGCCACCCTCTTCGTCTTTGTCACGTGCCGGTATCTCGCTCACCATGGTGCGTTCTCGCTTCTAGTCCTCTTAGTGCTCGCGGAGGTCACGAGCGCTTGCCAGAATGTGTGGACACTGTCAGGACTCAAGAAGTTGGAGTTTGCATTTGCCGCTAATGTGTACAAGTTCTTGTCTCCGCCGTTTTATGCATTGTATACGGTCATGAGGGCATTTCTTGGGCCGTGGTTCTTCTGCAAGATGAGTGCCTTTTATTTGAGTGGGAAGGCCAGTGGTCTGATTCCGACATGGGTCGCGATTTCGTGGATTGTTGTTGTTGGTGGGGCGATCGCAGTCAGTATATTGTGGATTTCAAACCGTTGGATGGAGCTGTATAGAGAGCAAAAAGGGAGCTTGGATAAGAAGGAGACGTAGTACCCTGATATGTGTTTTCACAAGAGAAGGCAATTGGCGCGTCGAATAGTGTGGAAAGTTACATTATCAAGTTGCAATACACAATGGGGTATCGGTGAAGTCCGTCTGCAAAGCTTAGCCCGTGATGGAGGAGGTACTACAAATTTAGTTGCGCAGCTGAATTTAGGACATGTAATGTAGTTTCTAGACATATCTTACATTCTTACCTAATAAATCAGTTATGTTTTAATCTATATGGAAGTGCATATAAGTTGCTTTTCGGTACTTCTTGGTTTGGTCTTCCTTTTCTTTCTGATTGAGGAATTGTGTTTTTACTCTTTGGAAGTGTTTGGTTAACTTTCAGATGCATAAGCCACTTTTTCTGTTGGTTGTTGTATCATTGTTTTATGCACTGTTGCACACATTTGTATTCTAATGAGTGATAGAAAACTAATCTTGTGGTTATACTATTAGATGTCCTCCGTACTACTGAAAACAATAGTGTACTACATACATATATAAAATGCCCAATCTGTAGTGCTCTCTTTAATGAATGTGATATGCCTATTAGTGAGAATATTATTCTTGCTTGCTTTATCTTGTGGTTTGCCTAATGAAATCTTTCATATTGTCTTCATCTATGTAGTACACTTGCTTCTGTTTTGAAGTCGTACCACACTTCCTTGGGCATTTCTCACACACTTCTTGAATTTATACTCGATCATATAAAAAAATTTTAATTTAGGTCACTTGTTGGACAGTTCTCAGACACATTCTTACCCTTCTTTTGTTTCATGTTACATATGTATATGAACTTTTGAATAAGTTTAAATATATTTCAGTACGAGAAGTTATGAACTGAGTATGAAGTTTTGGATGCAAACACATGATTATGCATGTATATTTATTATTTATATGCATATTCTAGTATCATGTTATCATGTCCCCATGTCCTACTTTTAAGCAATTGTTTTGTTCTTTCCCGTCTCCGTGTCCATGCTTCTTAGGTCTACATTAAATTTTCATATTCTCATTTGCTTTGTGGAAAGAGCATTATAATTCTAAGATGGGTTCTCAACCTGAAACATCTGAACACCTAAAACATCTGAACCTTTCAGGGGCTAAATTCTTAGCCTTGTTGGAGTTTGGCCCTCTTTATTCCTCAGAGTTGTTTGTTAATGCATAATGGAACCTGGCAACCCTCCCACACCTCCATTAATAATTTGTCAGATGATGTCATTTCCATTTTCAGAAAAACTTTTCAGTTATCTTACTGTTGCATCCATTTACTGTTGGACGAACTGCCTAATAAGCAGTGTGAGGATGCGCTTTTTCATGCCTTCGGTTCATGTGGCCTTGCTAGGTTCTATATAGAGAGCAACTCTTGTGATAATTCCTACCTTTGTTTACGAATTCATCGCTGACATAGATAGCTGATGCTGGGTTAACTATGTTGTAATGACTGGTCAATCAGTACCTGGAGCCATATTGACTTTGAATTCTTCAACAAATTCGGCCTCTTTTTATGGAAAAAATACTCAGATTGTGACATCTAGAGAGTTTGCTGCTGCAATTCTGCTTTCAGCAGTTATTAAGTTTATTAACAATTCAAACCTTTCAGCTAATGCTAAGCGGTGGGACGTTGCTCCACCTCTTCGAAGTCGAAAAAGGCAGAACATGCTGGTATCAGTGGGGTGAAAGTTTTTGTTTTTAGTTCAAACAATAAGGGTTAATTTAATTGTTTGGTTTGCTGCAAGTGAGAGGAAAATGTGCACTTGGGAAATGGGGGTGGAAAATGTGAAAATGTAGTGAGAAATTGAGATTTGTGCAAGTAAGTTTTACGGTGTTTAATAGTAATGTGGAAGTGTAAATATTGTGTTTTATGGTTTTTAGTTAGTAATGTGAAAGTGTAAGTAGAAAAGTTAACCACAAAATTGATTACAAAATAATATGAAATTAAATATTAATTATGAAGTGCTTTTTTTAGACTGTAAGTGGGCTGTAAATGAGATTTACATGATCACAAAATTAACCGTTTTGAACTATTACTTATTACAAATGAGATTTATATAAGCACAAAATAACTGTAACACTCTGTAAGTGGGAAAATAATAGTGTAAAAGGGATGTGTAAAAGGAAAAGAAAAAAAGATTTTCTCATTTTCTATTTCCGATTCAAAACAAACAAGGGAAACCCCATTTCCCATCTCCGGTTTTCCTCCCCAAACCAAACACGCCCGGTGGAACTGATGGACAATGGAAGGGCAGCCATTCAAAAAAAAATACCTGCCTTGTTAGCTTCCTCAGAACGAATGAAAGAAAGGTAATCTTGGAAAACTTTTAATTTAAAGTGTTATTCTGGGATTTTTATTCATTGGCACCTTCAGGGAAATGAATTGATCTGCATATTTGTGACTTGTCCCTTTCCCTTTATTTTCATCTCCTTCATTTTCTGTGTCACTCGAAACAATAAACACATCATGAGAATAACTATGAGCTCAGCACTCTGTTGTCTCTGCATTGTGAGTGGGCTTGCAGCTTATCTGACTACCCTGGTGTTAGGATAGGGCTACACGCTTGACGGCATGTAGATAGTTTCTTGTCCACCTCTATCTTAAATGAGATTTGGGGTGTTTAATTAGTTCTTTCAATCATCCTAGCTCTTGCAATATAATTGTCTGCGAATCTTCAATTTTGTTAAAGGACATGGTTGTATTAGTTTTCTTTTACTTATCGCAAGTGAACATTCACTGACGTTACTATGTGCAGAAGTAATTGAACATCCTGAAGGAGGTAGGTCTGCTATGTTGCCAAGGTTGTGTATATTGAGGTGAGAAGGTGGGAAATCTACAAATTACACTGCAGAACTTCTTTGAGGTTAGTGACTTTGATCTAGATTCTTTTTGGCATCAAATGGTGGACCTTTTGTAGTGACACAATCGTATTCCGGGTTCGCCTTGGTCTGTAATATTACCAGTTCTCTTAACCTACAGATTGATGTCTTATTCTGTGGCGCGATTAAACTGTATTTTGAGCACACAAAGATCAAGATCAAGAATAAGTTGAGTTTTACGGTAGTATGTGTGTATTTATGTCTTTTGTGTTTGTGACTTTTTACGAAAGTTAATGAACCAAGTCTTTTTGTGAATTCATGGGTAAAATAGCACTGGAGGTACCCTCAACTGTACGGAAACTAAGCATTCAAGATCAATGAGATTTGGGGCCCTAATCGAAGAATTAGTCTTCGATGAGAGGAAAAAGGGAAAAGAACAAGTCGGAAGAATTAGTCTCTGCTTACTACTATTCAGAGGATAAGAAGCAGCAGCATACTTCAAATCTGCAGCCATCCAATATTTGTTATTATTATTATTTCTTGTTCCCTGTTTTTCCTCTCTTTCTTTAAAAGTATGCATGGACTTGAATCTGGAACCTTTTTTTCTTGTTCGCCTTTTTTGCTTTTGCTTTTGGAGCAAAATTGCCATATGGAAGCAATATCAATATTCTAGCCCATTCTTCTTGCCCATTCTTCTTATAGTTTCAATAGAAATCTATGGATGTGTGGTGGAGATTTTCCGTTGTGAGTGATCAAATGGTCGACTCACACCACAAATGAGAATATGTGTTTAAGGTATAAGTGCAAAACAACAACCACTGCATGGACAATAGATGAAGACACAATATCTTTACGTGGAAACTCAAATCGGAAAAAATCACGGGGAGGAGGAACGTTGGTTACATGTATGTATTGGTATTTTTTCCGCTAGAATTGGACGAAAGGCCCAAAGAGTCTACCTTCTCGTTGGAGAAAAAGGTCTATTTGTACTCAACTCTTCCTCTTTAGGCAGATGGGGCGCTGGTAAGATACGTGTAACTACACGATTTTCATGTGCGGATTTATTGTAACGGTCGCAATTGCTAGCATGATGGTTGAGATTGTATGCTGGGAATTTCGTCATTATCTATAATTATCCACCTTGAACACATGGGTGTTACATGGCTTCAACGTGAGAGAAGAGAGGTGGCGTGATTGCAGGTGGAGATCTCGGCGGTTGTTACTGGGTACTTTTAGGTGAATTCGGGGATATTGGACTGTAGGTGACTCCGGAGGGTGATGCCTCCGTGATGGGGTTTTTGCTCCGGGATGGCTCTCGGTGGCGGAGCTTTCGAGGTTGACTTAGGTTCGACCTAGAGTAATTTTGGGAACAATGGATGCTCTCGGGAGGGTCCGATGTGATGGAGGAGTTGATTATTGCGGAAACTTCAAAAGAGGAACTTGGTTGCTTGGACCCATGCAACATCTTGCTGAGGGTCAATTTTTATCACTATAAATGCCCCCCCCCCCCCTCCTCCCCGCTCTTTCACTTGCTAAAGTCTGTAAGAGGGAAGTCAGAAAAGTAGAGTTCGTTGAGATCTTTGAATGCATTGAATTCTTCTGGATATTAGAGAAGGGGAGGATTTGGTTCATTAATGTGAATCTTTGGGATTTCGTCTGGAGATTACGTGGCTGGGTGACAACTGGCGTGTCTATTGATTTGATTGGCATGAAACATGTGACTGGCGTCTTTTCAAATCTCGACGCCATAACTACTGAGATCGTGTAGTAAAGACGGTTGTTATCCTACAGATTTTGTCGACCGAGGATCTTGGGATGTGGATCGACTTTTTCGAGGATTAGAGATTTGAATTGGGGATGTGTTAACTCCTCCTCCACCTATTAGTAAGTGGAGCTCTAGGATGAAAATTGCTTGTCTTGTTCTCTGAAAAAACTTTGTTTCAAACTCTTTACTCTGGTGGGTTGCCATGTCATTCTTTTTTTTGTTCGGTGGAGGAAGAAGAGGGAGAGGATGGAGATGGTGAGAATAGTTGTCGGGCTCTTGTTGTTTGGGAGTCTGGTTGGCGCAAAACATCAGTCTTCGCAATGAGCTTGTCGCAAAACATCAGTTTTCTCAACAAGGCTTTGCTACTAGGAAGGATGGGTAGGGCTTCCACTTTGACCTGGTTTATTCATCTGATTTCCGATCGAATCAATCCAGCTCTTAGCTCGGGGATCGATGTTCCTTTTTCTTGGTGGCATGTATGAGGCAGGAGTAGGGGCTGTCCCAGACAGTCACGGAGGTGGATCCGACTCCATCGCCGTCTTTCAGGTCTTGCAGTTTTCACTCCGGGTGAGGGCTGCTGCTTCTCGCTTGGAGACTCTCTCCTTGTGGCGATCAACATTAGGGGAGTATGGAAGTATTCCTCGGGTTGTCGCCGATAAAGCACTCCTTTGGGAGCTCCGACCTCTTCCTCAGAATAAAGGGTCGGTGGTGTGACATCATTAGTGGCTTGTATATCTTGTCGGAGTTCATATGGCTTCCTAAGAGGTGTGTTATAGACGGAGAGGAGAAGATTCTTCACCCGAAGGATCTCTAACTTTTGTAAAGGAACCTCTCGGAGCTTCATCCGAGAGCCTTGATGGTGGCATGAACAACAATGTCGTGCCTCCGTGAAGTGTTCTCCGATAGGCAGATCTTTGTTTCCTTCAGTATTGCGGACCAATTTGGTAGGACTGAATGGATAGGTGCTAGATCATCTGTATTTCTTTTTCAAAAATGTACACAAAGAAATATGATATAATCTTGTATTACTCATGTTAGATGTAATCAAGTAAATTTAAAGTAATGAATCGGAATGGAAAGATTTGATTAAATATTTGTGTTGGAATTGATCGTGTCTCCTCGGAGTGCATGTCTTTAACTCCAGGGTATTTGACTTGACATGTGGATGGTTTGGTAGGTTTGTGGTGTTCCCAAGTGGGGGTAGCCCCATCAGCGGTACTTGTAAATTTTATCCTCTGAGTTGGAGAAATTCCAGCTATAGAGTTAGATCACGTATGCTTCCGGGTGGGGGTATGACCCATCAATAAAGTTGTGACCTTGAGACTCTGAGAGGGGAAAATACCTACAATATAGGGGGGAATCCAGCAATAGAGTGTGGAATTGGTAAGAGTCCAAGTGAGGGAAATTGCAGCTGTGGAGTGATAATGCGCATACAAACATGCAATGATGCTACTTGAATTAAATGTTAGCTGTAATATTATAAGAAAATAAAAGGCGTAAATTAGATAGTTTGGGAGCAACAAGACTATGTATATTCGGGTTTTAATCACACGAAACTAGTACGTCGAGGGGATGATCTAAATAAGGAAACCCTCATGTATAATCATATGTCTCACGTATATATCATGTGTCTCGCGTGATTATAGGCTAGATATACACAACCATATCGTCCGGGATGAGTACCACATGCACACATTCACAAAGGTGACATTCGGATAATACTTAAGCGACTGTACCTTCTCCTGTACTTTTGATTCCTCCAACCTGTAATCACACGAAACTAGTACGTTGAGGGGGTAATCCAGACAAGAAAACCCTCATGTATATACCATGTGTCTCGTGCAACCACAGGCTCTCCGGTTACTTTTTTGAAAATTTGAAAAAAAAAACGCTTGAAATGGGGGTGTCACCTGTCGACAGATTGAATGCGTCAACTCTGGGTTTGAAAAATCCCAGCAGTGGAGTGGCGATCAGGACATCTGAGTGGGAAAAATCCCAGCAGCGGAGTTGGGCCTCCAAGTGAGAAAATCTCAGCAGCGGAGTCAGATTCACAGTCGCTTCTAAGTGGGAAAATCCCATCAACGGAGCTGTGACCTCGGTAAGGACATGAAGTGGGGGTATCATGCATCGACGGATTGGAAGCGTCAACTCTGAGTCGGGGAAATCCCAGCAGCGGAGAGGCGACCCGGACCTCCGAATGGGGAAAATCTCAGCAGCGGAGTTGGGCCTCTGAGTGGGGGAATTCCCAGCAACGGAGTCGGATTCACAGTTGCTTTTGAGTAGGAGAAATCTCATCAGCGGAACGGCTGACTCCAAGTGCGAAAAATTCCAGCAGCAGAGTAGTTCCAAGTAGGGGAAATCCGATTAGCAGAACGCGACACACTCCTCTGGGTGATGAAAATCCCAGCAGCGGAATGCTTAGACACAGTTCTCCGAGTGGAGAAAATCT
This sequence comes from Agave tequilana, assembly GCA_038442645.1. Classification (NCBI taxonomy): domain Eukaryota; kingdom Viridiplantae; phylum Streptophyta; class Magnoliopsida; order Asparagales; family Asparagaceae; genus Agave; species Agave tequilana. Next base: position 52,946 of record JAVJIF010011986.1, on the reverse strand, counting down.
CAGCATCGGGAGGATGGACTCCGAGTGAAAAAATTCAAGCAGCGGAGTAGTTTCGATTGGGGTAAATCCCAGCAGCATAATGCCTAGACACAGTCCTCCGAGTGAGAGAAATTTCAGCAGCGGGAGGATCGACTCTGAATGAGGAAAATTCCAACAGCGGAGTAGTTCCGAGTGAGAAAATCTCATCAGCGGAACGTCTAGCTTGGAAGGGCTGCAATGTTTAGGAGCAAAGAATATCATTTTATTCAATATTGGAATGGAATACATGGAATTGGAATATAGAAAATGGTAGGGATAGGAGCATTGCTCTGTCTCTTGAAAACGCGGGATCAATCAATCACTTTGTATTGGGTGATCAGGTGTTGTGACTGGATAGGCGGTGGAGCATTGAGCTATCTGGATCCGGAGGCTGCTTCGAGATTGAGGATGTACTCTTTGAGGACATCTTGTTGGATGATCCCTTCCAGGTACTTTCGATGGGCCCAGCAATGGATGGTCTTGTGTCCTTTGTAGTCATGATAGGAGCAATATTTTTTTGCTCCGGGAAGTGACAAATCATACCGGATTGGTCTCGGGCGCCTAACCTACGGCTGGTCTTGAAGGTGCTGAAAACCTCGTTGATGCGGAGCTTTAACGAAGTGAAATGTTATTCAATCGAATTGTAAGTTCGAAGCTGATTTAGTGGAAGGATATGGAGCACCTGTTTCTTGAAGGCAGGTTGCCCCCGATTCCGATCTTAGGAGTGAGCAGAGGCTTCGTGCGAAGACTTCGTGCGGAGACTTCGAGTTTCCTCTGACATCATCATGCTTCGCGGCATGGTTGAAGGAAGTCTCCATTACTTCCTCTAGCTGGATGTAAGGCTGAGCTTATGACAAGACTTCGCTCATCTGAGTGACATTGTGCTTGAGGAGGAGCTTGTATGGGTGTTAGAAGCATGCAACCCGCTGATGAATAAGAGTGCAGAAACGTCCTCACCACGGTTAGGGACCTTAGCAAGTTGGCTTTGGAAGAAGATGATGTATGATTTGAGGCTTTCACTCTGTCTTATCTTGACGGAAAATAGATAATGTTTTTTTTTTTTTTTGACCTCCTGGCGGGAGGCGTATTGAGTGAGGAATGCCTTGGTTACCTTCTCGAAATTGTGGAGAGAGCAAGGTGGCAGAGAGTAGAACCAATTTGATGCCACACCTTTCAAACTGAAGGGAAAGATGATGCATAATAGTGGATCGTTGCGGGAATATTTCATCATCTTTCCCGGAAATGCCTTATGTGCTAGACCGGGTCGCTCACCCTGGAGTAGTAGTCAAATGTTGGAGTTGAAAACTTTCTCAGGAACTCCCATTCCAGGATGTCTTCGGTGAGGGGAGAGTTGAAAATTTTGGCAACTGAAGGCGTTGGGTGGCCATGCAGCTGGCTTTCGCGATCTGTCTCTGAATTAGTTTGTTGAGGACTCAGAGGTCGGGAGATCCACCGACTTCAGGTTCGCTTTCTGACTGCGTTGATGACCGATTATTTTGAAAGGCAGTGATTTAAGGCTGGAGTTGGTCGTTGAGTCGCCTAATAATGCCTCTTTTTATGGATAGCATTATCGCGGTCGAGAGCCGCCTGCTCTCGATCACGATCTGATTGGTCTTCTTTCTTCATCTGTTCTTTCATGTCAGCGAGCATCTGTAGGAATTGGTCTTCGTGCCACTGCGGTGATTGGACACTGAGGGTTGCTCCCTGAGATGAGGAGGAGCTAGTGTTCTCGGTGATATGAAGCTAATTGTTGGATGGTAAAGGAGTCGTGCCCCAGTGGTTCTGATGGCCTTACTTTTGGATGTTGCACCGTTGATGCTCGTTTTTTTGGGCCCATGGTCGATCTAGATGAGGCTTTTTGAGGAAGTTTTTTAGAGTTTTTAGGGGAGAGATCTTGAGTGTAAAGACTCAGTTCTCAATGAAAGCACCATTTTGTTGTGGAGATTTTCTGCTATGAATGATCAGACGATCGATCTACACCAACGAGAGTATGTATCATGTATATATGATTTGTATTAAGGCGTAAGTGCAAAATAACAAATATTACACAGACAATAGATGGAGACACGATATTTTTACGTGAAAACCCTAGTCGGAAAAAACCATAGGGAGGAGGAGGAAAATTCACTATAACTCGCCGATTTACAGGAATTACAGGTATGTATTGGTATTTCTTTTAGCTAGGATTGAACGGAAGGCCCCAAAAAGTCTCCCTCCTCACTGGAGAAGGTCTATTTGTACTCAACTCTTTCTCTTCAGGCGGATGGGACGCCGGCAAGATACATGTAACTGCACGATCTTCATGTGCGAATTTGTTGTAACGGCCGTAATTGCTGGCGTGATGGTTGAGATTGCATGTAGGAAATTTCGTCAATATTCATAACTGTCCGCCTTGGACGCATAGGCGTTACACGTCTTCAATTTGAGAGAGCAGAGGCGGCGTGATTGCAGGCGAAAATATCGACGGTTGTTACTGGGTACTTCCGGGTGAAGTCGTGAGAGGCTGACGCCTCCGGGACGGGATTTTGCTCTGTGATGGCTCTGGGTGGCGGAGCTTTAGAGGTTAACTTAGACTTGGCCTGGAGTTATTCTAAGAATTGTAGATACTCTCGGGAGGGTTTGATGTGATGGAGGCAGTTGATTATTATGAAAACTTATAAAGAGAAACTTGGTTATTTGGACACATGTCAGCGTCTTGCTGAGGGTTAATTTTTAACCACTACAAAATGATATAGAAGGTAAGGGAACATCGATGATGCTAGAATTCTTGGTTGTTATTATAATTTTGCTTTAGATTTGCTTGAATTTGATATGCAATATGCCTAGAGGAAAAAACAATTGAAAATTAATTTATTGACAACTAAATGATATATTACAGAATTAACTCTATTGCTCCATACAACAAGCAAAAATGCAGCTTATTTCCTAAGGAATTGAAATTTGCAAGGCAGTAGCACTTCCCTATATGAAACCATTAAGCTAGAATCAATAGAGTTTAATCTATACAAATAAACTCATATTGTTAAAATCTGGCAATGTGCTCTGTCATCAATGACATAAACAAGCTCTCAGAGACACAGTTGGGCATGCTGGCGTGCAAACGAAGGCATGCTATTGTTTTATTATTATTATTATTATTATTATTAGTAATAGTAAATGGTGAGCAGTAACGACCACCGGCGTTCCATTTATAAGATTTTAATGAAAATACCAAATAAATGCAAAGGATGGAGAATCAACGAACACATACTCCGATTTATTTCCTTGACTGATGTACTATTGTGATGTTTGCTCTTTCTCTTCCTTTCAAGAATTTGGACGATGAGATGTACTTTTCCTTGACTGATGACAGTGGGCATCTTGAGAGTAGATAGGTGGAGGACCGAGGATATCAGCAACTGATCGTCAGTCATCTTTGAAGAAACTCCACAACAAACCTTATGCAAGCTGCCAGTGATCCAAGATTTATTGGGGGAAAAAGGGAACTCAAATGCACGAAAGCAGCACACCAACTCGATCTAATCACAAACATTGTCGATTTTATAGAGGGATAAATACTTGCACCATGTAGTCGTCAACACATTTAAGGTAATGAATAATATGGTGAAAAACTTTTGAAAAACAAATAATATGGTTAGATTAACCCAAACTTCTAGAAAAAACAGGCAATTCTGTGATCTTACATATGTTGGCTGTCTATGGTCTATAGACAGCTGAATTTTTCGAGTGAATTTGTATCCATCGTGTCATTTCCTGTGGATGTGTTTACCCAGAGGGAGCATATCTTGTTGTAGAAAGAGGACTGTTCCCTGGGCATCTGGACCTTCAAATGATGCAGTAATTTTGTTGCTCTGCCCAACTTGTTGTGGCCTCAGAAAACATAAGCCAAACGACAATTTATCAGCTCCCTTATCGATGCCTTAAAAGGAAATCTATATACGGATGATTGATGCATTTGTGCTCTCAGGATCTCCATTGTAGTTAACCTCCACGAACGTGCCTCCGCCAATGCCCTTGGCTAACCTTCCAGGGTTCACATACATGCACTTTGTTGCTTTTCCCTCGTTTCCTTCTCCAAAGGTCAATACCTGCATTTCCAAAATGGATTACCTCATGTAACCAGGAACTTAGGACCTAGACCTTTAAGATTATATTAACCAAAGGCTGTAGACTCTGGTGATCAGCTACTTAGTGTGTTTCCACTTTTGTTACTGAAAGTACATAGGGAAAGATAAGCAGTCGAAAATTCAAACTATACTTTCTATGAGGTTGCTGAGATGAAAGTAGCGAGAATGAAGAAAAAGGATTTGCAGCTTGTTTCTCTTATCGTAGCTTCCTTTTCTTCCTACTTTCTAAACAGAGCATAGAACAAAGCTACTTTCTCCTTTTAAAGGCCAGCTTTGGAGAGGTGAAAAAAATTTCATACAGTTGTAATAGGAAACATAAATCATTCATAATTACCTTTACAAATGTAGCAAGATCTGAGGGGAGCAGCACGAGATCTGGGACTGAGGGGATCTCTAAAGCTTGTGGTGCAAGGGAAAGATCCAAAGGAACATTCTCTGAGGGTGGATATAGAGGATAATAGCTGTTGGTGGTGAAGTACAATATTCAGAATCTATTGCTATGATAATGTATTCAGTTTTTGATGTAAACAATTACCAGAATTACCTCTGTTGGTTCAATAAGTGAGTTGCAAGACGCCCCATGCGATCTCCAGAGGGTGCATCAGCTGGTTTTCGTGAAATCTCCTCACTACTAAGCTGTTTCAGAATATCCACAGTGCAGCAACCAACTTTGATCTGAAATATTAACAAACAACTTCATAAATTAACAGCAGAAAGGAAAAACTAGAGTCTAACATATAGGTTGAGAATATACTTTAAATTCCAAAATATAATAAAAAATAGGTATATATGTAGGAATAAGTATTCCAATATGTAATGAAAAACATAAAAAAGAATAGAGCATATTTTGCAGGAATAAGCAGAAGTATTCCAAATTATATTTTTCTGTCAAACAGCAGAAGTGGTTCCTGCTAGATTAGTCTAAGAAAACATCAAATGCCGAAGAGAGAGGAGGGGGGTGGGGTGGGGGGGGGGGGGGGGGGGGGGGGGTGTCCGTCTTACTGCATTACTTGCTACAGTAAGATGCAAAAGACTAAAGCATAGAAGTCAACCTTACTATAAGTAGGCCATGCAACACAAAAGACAACGATTAGTAGAGCAGCATGATTAAATTCTCATAACAGGGAATTCAATAATCTATTAGCATGCACTAAAATTCAATTTTGCTTACATGTTACATCAATAGTTCTCACAAAGAATATGCTTTAGGGCTTGAAAGGTTAAGAATTAAAATTGGGTCATGTTCCTCTATACGGCTAAAACCAATTCATCGAGGTTATCAAAGAGTTCAGAGCATGAGTCTACGGAGACTATGCTCGTAATGGATTTTGTTGAAGCATGCATTAATATCTAGCATTGCATGTATTCCTTGATATATTGAATGTGGGAGGAAAGACTTTGGTTGAAGTATCCAACTATGCTGGTACTTTATATAACCCTCGCCAAGGTAATATCACCATTGATAATCACATTGCTGCTCTCCAGAGTCCAGACCCAGAATTCTCAAGATGATTAATGATTACTTCTCGCGTATAATAAATTATCCATGCCAATGAAATTCTTTTTTGCAGATTTATTAACCATTAAAATGTGAATTATTTAAAGATTTGTTTCATAACTATCCCCTTTTGATGGGAAAATGAATATGGAATGATGAATGACAATGAGGATACTATTTGAAGCAACTACGCTTACACGTTAAAAATTATCATATTTAAGAAAAGATTGCATACTGTTCTATACAAATGTACATTATCTCTTTGGTTGTCAAAATATCATACTTTCCATATTTACGAACGCAAAGCGATAGAATATAGTTAAATGATAAGCACTAGTGTTTCTCTCAAAAAACAAATGATAAGCACTAGTGTTCTCTCCCTTTTTGGTTGATCTAAATGTATGACATAATTCCTCCAAGGGCCTGCATGATTATTCAACAAAAATAACGACAACAAAGCCTTTATTTTAAATTTATGGGGAGAGCTATCTGAAACTCTCTTCTCCATTCAGCTCTGTTAAGGGCCATCTCCACTGTTAAATTAACATTTATCAATCTTTTCTAATAATTAAGTTCCTTTAGTTCTCGTTCCCCTGTTAACTACAATCCTATCACTCCTAACTGATGCACTAATTGGTCTACAGTGCACATGCCCAAACATTCTCCTCACCTCTCCCTCATTTTACCAGCAAGTCGTTACCTCTTAAGTTCTTATGAGAATCATTTTACGCTTGGTAAAGTGACCCCTTTCCTTTTATGGAAGCACTCATTATTTATCCTATTTGTTAGCCTATTCCAATCAACTATCTTAACACTCTCTTTCAGATACAATTTTTCGCTGGAAATGTTTCTTAATTGCCCAACATTGTGAGCCACAAAGCATGGCTAGTCATGTAGCCTGTATAGTTATTCAATTGGAACTCAATTGTTTCAGGATTCATGAAGCTGAAATCATGGAATTGAATTCAATTCATATTGTTTTGTACTTGTGAAACAGATGCTAAATTTTAGTTTCACTATTTGGTTGGATATGTTTGAAATTTCAGTTCCTACTATCCAAATCCAGAGATAATGTCTGAACTGTCTTAGAAATCTCTGGAATGGAATTAAAAACTTTTGGAAAAGAATTCTTATTTGAGAACTCAAAACTACTAATAAGCCTCTAATGGGGATACCCCAATTACAAAGAAACCAATATTGGTATTCCCCTCAAAGCATGTAACTAGACATTGTAATTTTTCAATCACAGGTAATCAAACAGGCCTCAATTGAATTTTTATGATTGCCCACGGAAAACTTTAAATTACTTAAGTGTATATTCTTAATGCTATATCTATGCACACACTGAAAGAAGCAATACATTTCAGCATTGGCAATGCATAAACTGTAAACATAATGATCAGCCTGTGGCTCATTGAGGAATAATCAGAATCACTAATTGAATTGCAAAAGAAGAGGCATATTCAATTTAAAGATTGAGTTGTCTTGAAGTTCTACTGTGAGTATTTCACAACTCAATTCTAGCAAAGACGTCATTTTGATCAATAAAGAAAATTAGACACATGAAACAACTTTACACTATCTGTGGATAGCATGTATGACGGCGAACTGACTACTAACTAATTTCTCAAATGCAAGTTATAATTTTTTCCCTCTTCTGTGCTATGTTTAATTAAGAAAATAAATAACTTTATGACAATAATATTTACCTCATTTGCACCAAAAAGAACTGGATTTGCAAGACAAGTTATCTGGTTGAGGAGAAGAATACCTGTTAAATGTTAAAGAAGATAGAACAGCGCAAACTAAGAGCATCCCGGACTATAAGTGAAATTAACTACCTGATTCTTCATGCCCTCTGACACATGGATGTTAAATGCAGGCTGCAAAGTCAATTTAAAAATGTGAAAGTCAACATCCTTGAGATATAAATAAAACACTGGAAGTTCTTAACCAAAAAAGTTGTATGATTAAATGCATGATAAATATTAAATGCAAATTGTTCTTTAGTTGAGCGACTGCTTCAGACCACATCAATTTGCATGAATAAAGATTCAGGAAGTTAGACATTTTGCCAATATTTTCCAATGAAGATGTTCCATTATTATTTACCAGATAATGTCAGATTACTATATAATATCCAGAATATTTAAGATAATTATAACCATGTAATTAGTGACAGATCAAATTGCCAAAAGCTCAGAATATAAGGACTAAAGATGTATGCCAAACCTGAGGGAAAACAAAATCATGGTTGGCATCACGAGTAGATGGCACGAGAATCACACGAGCAGAAGAACCCATAAATTCAGTGTAGTCTACCAACTGCATTAAACATAAAAGGCTGTGAGAAATGTAAAAGCTTTAAAAAAAATGGACAAATCTTTTATCTAGAAAAAGGTTCAACAAGAACTATATATAGCATCAACACAAACCCTTCTAATGATTTCACCATGAAAAATATCATCAAACGTTCCGTCAACAGTTCCCTTTTTAATCTCTGGGTGCTCAGAATCAACGAAAGGCCCCATCTGCAGAAATATTAATAAACCATCAAAGCTTTGCTATTTGATATAGAAGAAGAAAAAAAATGTTTTCAGTTGCAATGAGATTGTGGCATTGAATTGAAATTGGCCTCACAAGGATAAGCAGTTGCGGTTGTTTTCTGCTTGCATACGCTAGCAACTCTGTCAAAGGCTCAAACAACAGATTATCGGTTGTTGTGTAGGGACCGGCTGCAATAACCTACAAACGATCAAAAGAACCTTTTAGGTATTTTTCCACATAAACTATGTTGGGAAAGCTAAGAGCCGAGCATACATTTATATACAGCATAAGGAGCAATGACAAAATAGTCTGTATATTTTAGCCCAAGAACAAACAGTATGTAGTTTCATCAAAATACCTATGGGGTCCCTATTTCAGCTAAAAAAATCTTTTGTGCTCTAACTCATAATAACGAATTAGTCCCTAGTTTCACTTTAAGTAGTCCCTCATTCAGCTAAAAGCTTCTTTTGTGACTTAACTCAGTTATAGCATGAAAATAAATAACTATATGACCATTATGCCCTTAAAAAAATAATATGAAAATTATGACTTAACATTGGAGAATGGTGATACAATATGGAGCAAAAAATTTACACGCCGATAAAAACATAATTGTTTCCTAATGTGTTAGACCATTCTCAAAGAACAGAAAATGCATCATGCTGCATTATCCCTAAACATGGGATTCATACTGACAATATGTTATTAAAATAATACAAGTGATACATGATTTATATGCACAGAATGGAGGAGCGCAACAGGAGTTTTATGTGATCGTAACATTCCGTTATGGCTGAAGGGAAAGTTTAACGGACTGCTAATAGGCCAGCTTTGTTATATGGCACAGAATGTTGGGCTATAAAGAGACATCATACCCAAAAGATGAGTGTAGTAGAGATGCGCATGCTTCGTTGGATATGTGGTAACACGCGGAGATATAAGGTGAGAAATGAGGATATTCATATTAAGATACGTGTAGCCTCTATAGAAGAGAAGATGAGAAAAAACGCCTACGATGGTTTGGTCATGTGCGACGTAGACCTACCGATGCACCAGTCCGGCGAGTAGAGCATATCAATTTAGGGCAAGTTAAAAGAGCGCAGGGGAGACCGAAGAAAACATGGATGGACGTAATACAACAAGATATGGAGGCTAAAGGTCTTAGTGAAGTCATATTGCTCGATAGGAATGAGTGGAAAAAGTTGATCAATGTGCCCGATTCGGCGTAATTCTCTTTTGGTTCATGTAGCGTGCCCCAAATACTTGGTACAAATGGCTTAGTTGTTGTTGTTGTTGTTGAAGTGATACATGATTTGATACTTGAAACTCCTGTATGAGTTTCCATTGTAGAATATGAAGGAAATGCAAAAAGAAAATGTGGTATTCTGTTGACTGCATGAGAAAAGTTGGCATAACAGGAGAATTTCTAAAGAGAATTCTAATTAGTTTATTTTTCTTCCAATTTTTCTCAAAAAAATCCTGATCCTTCAGCTTAGATCGGGAACAAGTAGAATGTTCATTTACAAGTCAATTTTGATCATTGTAATTGGTGTGTCCCAAATGCAAGGACTTTTCCGACCAATAGAGCAAAATAGGGATCCAATTGGCATTTAGAGAAAAACAAGGACATTTGTATGTTTTAGTTTAAACTTGGGGATTAATTTGTCATTAACCCAGAGCATTAACTAATTTCTCTACAATTATTGTTTTTTATGTTGCAATTGGCTTTTTATACAATGTTGATGCAAAAATTCTAATAATAACTTTAGAAAAGAATAGAATTAATGTTGATGGAAGATTGTCCCCTCACCCTCTAGCCAAAATTAACAGTTTAAATATTATATTTGTCATAGCATCTCATAATTTTGGGTCTTACTCAAGTTATGAACCTTAGACATGCATTCTTTTGGCTTTATTGTCCAATCACGCTTCATCATATGCTTGTTATCTTCAAATCCAAGTCAAGAAATGAAATAAATACAGAAAATAAATAAGATAAACTTTAAGCTCAAATAAATAAATTAATATAAATCTAACCATAGAATTAACAAATTGCAATATTTATTAGAATATTGGTGCTGCATGACACAGATATCAATAAGAGATGTGAATAATGCTACAATTCAAGTTCATGCTGGTAATTCATAGTATTAAATTAGGGATACTCACCATTGATAGTGTTTTTGATGTGCCGGGTTCAGATTTTGGTTGATACTCGTGATCCATGGCTTGCCTTTTAGCTGGAGGCAGACCGGCACCAACAGAAGGCATAGAATCAACAACTTTTGATGCAATCAAACAGTGTCCACTAGGATTAATACCTTCAATACCAATGACCTGAAGTCATGGTTCCCGACTTTCAATTACGTCTGGTAACAGATTGGTAAATAGATATTTATACTCTCTAAGGTCTAAATCACAAATTTACCTGACCAGGGAATAAGGAAAATTGGGATAACTTCTGGAGATCAAGACGCACCCGCTGCCCTCCAGAATGCTCGACACTAAGACAACATATTACAATAAATTAATGAAAATGAGAAACCTATTCCCACAGAGCAACGGCAATATATAGATTCAGAAGAATCTGAACAGCAATCGCGTAGGTCCATAAGGAGATAAGATATTTACCTGCCCTGTAATAGGATAGACTTCTCATTAAGATGACCTTCTCCATCACAACAAACCATGCCTACAGAAAATATACTGTTCTGATGTGTAGAATGAGCACATAAGTATCTACAGAGGCAGCATGTCTTTAACATTCAAAGTTTTTTAAACAACACAAGAAACCGACAGTAAAATGATTAAGCAAGTGTAACAGGTGTTGATATAATAAACAAATATCTGAACCAAAAATACTATCTCCATATTTCTTATGACGGAAACAAATAATACGGTCCCTAAGCATGTCAAAAGGAAAAATGTTTACCATGAATGAGCAATTTACCTGTGAAGCCAATGTAGCATCAGTGACTTCTCCATGCAGTCCAGATGCATTGTAGGCAAGAATATGCCTTCTAATGCGGTTCTCAAGAGAATTAAACTGAGTGAGAAAGAAAGTTCACTTAGGATTAAGTGAAGTCATATTGAACATGGATTCTGTTGTTGAGTGTATTTACCCGGTCTTCAACTCTGTCATACATGAATCTGCAACCTGGTTCTGGCTGTGAACTATGAATGTGCAAAGAGCATCTTTCACTTGGTTGGACTCTTCTAATGATATCGTCTTCCGTGTTTTCAAGATCTTGACTTCTTGACCCTGTCACCTGATTCTGAGTGTTGTAAGTAAATTGTGATATAAATTTGTTTATCCGTTGTCCGAAAGGAGTTATTCGATTGTTGATCATTTTCGACTCTTTTGAGGATGAAGGCTTTTCATCTGTTGTTGGTGTTGATACTGCATTAAATGACTCTGAAAGTGGCCTTTCAGACAAACGGTTGGGTGTGTCAAGGAAATCTTCTATATTATTGTCAGGTTCATCACTTAGAAGCCTGTGTAGAATGACAGAAATTTAGTAAATGCAACTAAACCACGTATAATCCAGCAGAAGAATATGGTTAAAAGTCACACACAAGTTACAATGGCAGGAATGGAAATAACAGAAGTGGATAACACTTTCAGGAAGAAGGTAATGCATGAAACAATTAGGAAATGGAGAGTGCAACTGTCGAGAAAATTCGTTCAAAAATGTTCACATCTGGCCTTGAACCTGTGACCTCTAGTCCTCTACCATCTTAACACTACACAAGTTCCTATTTTAAAAAGGACAAAGCAGCCTGATAGACTGAAACTAGAAACATATATATGGAGATTGATGTTATTGCACTCACATCTCGACATCATTACTTGAGTAGATGTGCAAATGAGGTTCCTCCTTGGTGAGTTTTTCCTTCACCTCATTCTGAATATATGATAAGAAACCATCCATGTGAGAACTTTCTATCACTAGCCCGCTTAGTTGCCTGAACAAACAAAACAAAGGAATAAAAAGGTTTCTACTCAAAAACTTAAATGTGTAAAGAAAATCCTTAAGAAGCTGCTTGAGTTATGAAGATGAGTATCAAAGAATAGCAGAATGTTTACCGGAAATAAAGAAATAACAGGAATAACATCAATAAACAATAGTTTCCTTCTAATAACTTTAACATATGTGGGAATATAAAGCCAATCCTTAGGAAACTCCATAAGTTTAAGAACCAAAGTATAAAAGATTGATGAGTTGAGAAAGTTGCTGGCAGTCCAGAAAAGGACCTTGCATTTCACTCTTCAACGTCATATTTGTACAAATTAATTGTTGAAATGACTTTTGCACTTCTCCCTTGTGTTTCAGCAATTTTTCTTCTCTTTCCTTAAACAGCAACTAGATACAGTGAAACGAACATTGACAAGAGCCAAACACTTCTTTATTTTTCTCCAAAATGTTGGCAAAAACAATTTCCTATAACTTGGAAATTTGCAGTGGAGATAGTATCCACAAGAAAGTGTTAATTCTCTTGACTCCTGGTGTCAAAGGTCTTATATGAGAATTTGTATCAGTCAATGCTGGGACCTCCAACGCATGGATGAAGTCGTTTTCTTGATAGTGCAAGAAGGTAATGTAGAAGATGACAGAAACAATTCCCTCCATGAAGCAATATAAAAAATTCAAACAATAGAAATGTCATAGAAGTACGAACCTATTTTGTAGTTTATTTTGAAAGATTAGATTAAAAAGAACAAATACTAACTCAATGGATCCTATGCCTTATTGATCAAGAGTAATGCAATAGGCCCTTGAGGAAGCCTTGATAGGATTGCAACCCAAAGAAAGATTCATGTATATTATATGCCACAATCAATCTAATGGACATTATTTGAGGGGGGAAATCAAACTAATTTCAATATTATGTAATTCATTATGTTCTGATACTAAGGTTGTATAGATGCAACCTGAGTGTAATGGTGTTACTTCTATTACGACAAAGAGCCTGCTAATTCGATGAAAATGTTAGACATGCTTAGAATCCTGTGACCCACCCCGTGGACATATTGTGGATAAGAGAAAATTATTTTATAGAAGAAATTTTTCATTGATACTGCATTGGTTATTATTACACAATCTTCTAAAAAGTGCTGCATATAACCATTGATAGAAAGAGTGAAACTTAAATAAATAAATAAACAAAATAAAATCAAGTTAAGACTAGGTCAATATTCCTGTGGAGTATGTGGGACATTTGATTTATCCAGGAAGATCTCGCAACATCAAGGACAAGTTCAGGAAGAAGAAGCACACTAAATTCAGCAAATACTACCCAAGGAATTCAGCTACATTAATAAAGACACTAGCAAGGAAGGAATAACCATCCCAATTAAAAACCAGGCTTTCTATTCAAAACAGGTATTGCAAAATCAAAACAGAGATATTGCTCACAAATTGAAGACTGAACAGAAATTCTGGTCTGCCAAACTAAGCCCACATCACAAGTTGTAAGAAGGGCTAAATTAAGCCCAACTTTGATATGGCTTTGAGGGTAGTTTGAGGAAGCTTTGTGAAGGGTGTTTGATACAAACAACTAGACATTAAGGGTTGCAAGTTCACCAGATAAAGATGAGACCTTTAATTGTATTCATTCAATGAATATTGTGATACAAAAATCCTAAAAACAAGGAGGGTGATTCTCTCTTTCCACCAAAATCTATTATTGATTTGTTTCCAAGTGATTACACTCTATAATGCTATTCTACATCCAATGCCTAGTAGATCAAAGGAAGAAAGCTCATATATAAGTTTCAGATTGGTGGTCTCCGATTTTCCTCATAGGGCAACCAAATATAAGCTATATAACATGCTATAAATTTAGACTAGCCTTGCAAAGTATTATTCCACTTTTTGAAGTTTATTTATGGTCATCTCCAAACTGGCCTTGTAGAGAATAAAACTGGGTCCAAAGCTATGAATGAAAAGAGTGGACTAATAAAGAAAAGAACAAACAGGAGGTAATATACCCAAGAAAGATAATAACAAAGAGAATTCCTCCTATTGTAACTCTTATATCATGATCAGCCAAGAATTCAAAGAGAAATACACCGAATGGAGTATATAATGATTTCTGAAGAGCTCCTGTTGGGAAGTTGGAATTAACCATATGCAACAAGAGTAGCCATGAGCAATTACAAAGGGAAGAGAACTCCCATAATCAACTATGCAATCTTAAGGTTGATCAAACAAAAAAACATTTGCTTAAAACAATCTTAGTGAGCAGAAACTGAACCTTAAGAAGTCATAATTTCATCGGCATTAGATAATCTTTTTCGTGACAATTCTCTTAGATTTTCCATCCAGCATGAGTTAACGGGAATTTAATCGTCTTTACAAATACTGAACCCATTTCATAACCTTCCAATTTTTTCCTAACATATTTACTATTAGTCTCCATGATAGTATTTGAGGGGATAAGATGAGTTTTGTAATATCACTAGTTTTAATTTTATAAATTAATTTTTTCTATAATAATAATAATAATATAGGTAGCCAATTTCCCTTCCTTTTTTTCCTCTTCTTTTCATATTATTTTTTACTTTCTAAACTGAGCCCAGCCCAGTTTTTTTTTCTCTCTTTTCTCTTTCCAATAGAGTTAAGCCCGGGCCCATTTACTTTTCATCTCATTTTCTTCTCAATATCAAGGCCCAAAGCCCAGGCCCATAAGTTACAAAAAAAATGAAAAAAGAAGAAGTTAACCCAATAACCCAAGCCCACTCCCCTCTCTTTATATTACTCCTATGTGTGTGTGTGTGTGTCCAAAAAACCCTAATCCTGAGCCACCCGACGTTGCCTCCCTCCTGTAGCGCCCGCATGCCCGAGACCACCCAAGCGTCTCCGGCTTTCCATCGCGCCTCTGCACAAGAGCCCAACCTGCCACCGCTACTTCCCCGTCTTCTTCTTCTTCCCTTGTTCTAAACACAACTCCTCCACCTCCTTGCCATTGCTCCTCCCTTTCCCTTGCCGATGCCGACAACCACCCAACTGCGTCGCCCTCATCCCCTTCTTCCTCTCTCACCCGCAACCATGACTGTCACACAACACTGTCACCTCCGAACCCAATTCCAACTCCTTCTGTTCTTCACCTGAAGCCAACCACTGACAGCCCTCAGCCCTGCATTGTCGCCTGTCCCCCACCATAGCCATTTTCCTCTCCTCTCCTCCTCCGCTCTGCTATCAACCGTCGACCAACCCCTCCACCTGAACCCATTACCCACAAGGCCACCGCAAACCCGCCTCCACCTACAGTCCCCCGTCGCGACCACCACCCTCATCTCCATCACCCTCCTCCCTTCACCACCATACAACCCGACCCGACAACCACCCCATCCAACTCCCCTTCACGTTAGGAAACCCGATTCGTTTTGACCTCAACCCGACTCATCATGCAAGCCCGACCCACTAGTGTCGCTCACCCGACCCGCATCCATTTTAAAGCCTAACCTGTTTCAACTAACAACTCAGACTCGCTCGACATAACCAACACGCAAGCATTCTGAACTCGATTCCTGCAGCAGATGCAGATCCGATCCGCATTCAACACAATATACTCATTTGTGTCCGCAACAAATATAAATAGTGAGTGTTTTATTCTTTAAATACATTATGGTTTATATAATTTACTTATAAAATATTTATAATATGGAACGGTGAATGTTATAACTGTCGTTACATGAATTATACTTTATTGTGGTGATGAATTTAGTTGTAATTATTTAATTATTGTTAATTAGTTAAATCGTTTAATTTCTAGTATTTAAAAATAATTGCAAGTTTTCATGATTTAAAATCTTGTTCTAATGATTAAATATTTTGCTCTGAAATTATTGAATTGTCTCTACATAAATTCGGTATGAATGTATTTTGAGTAAATAACTAGTGATTTTTAGAAATTAATTTATAATTATTTTCCTAATAAAACACTTCAAAGTGATTATAATTAGTGAAATTCTAGAACTGCAATAGATTAGTTGTTTAAGTCCAAGGTTTAGATATATTAAGAAAATGGATCAGATATACCCTTGATATTTAAATGTACATGGACTCTGTATATTGTCACTGAGGTGTGAGTGCTTCTTCATCGATTCTTATTTAGTTGTTTATCATTTTGGATTCGGATCTAGTTGCGATGAATCTTGGACTATAATTGAATTGTCTTAAGGTTTGATTACTTCGTGATTATAGTTAAATGTATGAATTTTATGTGAATCATTTGTCAGACTTGATGTTCTTTTATTCAATAATTTAGACAGAAAATTGATTGGATCTTGAGGTTTTATTAGATAGTGTTACTTCATTAAAAGATTTGATCTCTTGATTCTTGGATCTGTCAGTGGGCTCGATTAAACAGGGGGTTAACTGATAATCTTGATCAAAATGAATAATAGAAATTTGATTAGATACAACTAAATATCGGGGTTCGAATACGTTGATTAACTCAGAATATATTGATGGAAATAAGAGAACTAATTTATTAATTAATTGAACCTGTGGTTAGTTTTTCCTGAATCTCTTAATAATGAGTTTGTTATTTTGATGTTTAGATCTGTATATGGGCCTGATTAGAGTTGGAGTTTGACCTGAAATTTATATTCCTTACATTAGATCTTGATTAATATTTAGATAGGATTGACGATGATTGAATCACGACTTGATTTTGGATTATTGATTGTAAGGATTTTGGATTCACTAACTTATTAGTTTGGTCAGAATATTACCGAGCCTTGTTGATATTGAGTATTAGATGCAGAGGAAAAATCTAAATTTCATGTTGGTTGAGGATGTTCCACTCTTTAGTAATGTTTTGATCTCAATCTCCTTGATTTAATATGACTGATGGATCTTGAAATTGTCACTGCGTGCCAGTCCTGGTTTATCCTAAAAGCCTTATAGAGAGATTCACTATTGATTATTGTGATTAATATATCTTGGATGTGAAGTATCTGACATTGTTACTTCCTCCACACTCTCTGATTATCACTTTTACTTTCTTTATTTATCGTAAACATATTGACGAATCAGTACATATCATGTTAACAGTATAATTCATGTTACTGAAATTACTGAAAGAATATTCATACATTGTTCTATTGTGATACTATTATGAATTATCTTGTTATATTATTGACACTGTTATCGTTACATCGTATTATCCCAGTAATCTAGATAATATGAACGTTGATTAATCTTAATAATCTAAGTAATAATGGCATTAAACAACTAAAATCGGGATGAGAAAATTGAAAGGTGAGACAACGTCTATATTTTGAGTAGACTTAGGATATAAGTTGTGCAGCCAAAGGAGAGTTCCACTGTAGGATTCCAGTGGGGTGATTGGCATTCCGTCGTGTTTATCATGTTATATATATTACATGACTATCTAGCGGTAGGACCTGATTCAGCGCCAGGAGTCTGAGTCATGGTCTCGGGTATGTACATGACCCACTTAAAACACAAACAATGTATGTACCAATCAGTTTCAAATAACATAGGACCATTATTGACATGTGCAGTAAGCGTAGTATGACATGCGTCTTACTGCATGTGATAATTGGTATTCGCTAACATGATTAATAACAACAGACCTTTCATAATGCACTGTAAATTGATGTGTGTTCATTTGTTTTGTATATAGGCACTGATAAACACCTGACTCATGATTTTATCACAGATTATCACTGTTTATTCATGTATTATATGTTATTGTACTGGTAATATACTTGCATGTACGGATGGCTATTATATTACGCTAACATATTTAATAATAAACATAAAATGATAAAAATTCTGATATATGATTCTATCACAGATTGGTTACATTACTACTTATTGTGTATTTACTGTACTTGTAATATAATTAAAATTTATTGTTTATTATTATATTATATCATACTGCTTCTCTTATTTTATCACTCATTAGATCGCTTTCTAATGATTTTGAATTTGTATGTTCAGATTTAGGGGATATTTTATTCCGTTGATCAGGTGTTATACATATTATTGAGGAGCTTGTCGAAAAATGATAGGAGCTAGAGTTCTCTTTGCTTAACCATTCGATTTTTGTTATTGTAACTGCCTTTATTTTATCTCTTGCCGAATTTATTAATTCTTGGTATATTGAAGTTAATATTTGTTTATTAATAGAATTATATTACCTTGTGTGATAATTCATATGTCATATTGCAGTGTTATAATGGCATTATAGATGACTTATATGGCTTATTCAGGCTACACTGAGGCTTAACGTGTATATGTGAGGTACTCCTCGCGTATATGCGTTGTCGATTCTCGTCACGTGCCATTTTCACGTATTTTGAAAGCGGGGCGTGACAAGTTTTGACTTCTTTCTTCCAACAACTCGATATGTTGACAATACGAGGTAATTCAGGGATTTAATTTTAGTGGTACAAGGACCTTATGACCACCATCATCAAAGTGTTTTCTCATCATAACAATATCAACTACAGTGCACAACTCCACAATGGAAATGCTTTGGATAATTTTTGACAAAATGTTATTCTCCCACTAACTCAATCTTTACATCCAATTTTCTTTACCATATACATTTAAAAGAAGACACAATGTTACTCTACCGGAATTTTAGGGGCATTCTAGAGATATCCAAGCAATAACTGCATATCTTTATGTATTCAACATATGGCAAATAAAAGGATGAGATACTAGACAGCTATTAACAATTTTCCCTAAAGAACATCATTTAGCCTTGGTAGTAGTCAAGCTCCTTAGATTTACTATTATTTGTTGTTGTTGACAATATGAGGTTACCGTGAAGGTTTAGGCATCTTATGCCACAATGTCTTCTGGCGCCTAGAGTATATTTATTTTTAAACCTCTGTTTTCTGTCTATTAATTGCACCTGATGCAGTACAGATGTACTGTATAAAATACAAATTGGACCAAGATAGAAAAGCACAAAAGATCTGCAAAATTCATTCTGAAATTTGAAAGCAACACAGATCAAATTTTGACACATATTTTAGTTTTAAAGTGTACCCAAATGTTGAATTACCCAAAAGTTTATGATTTCATCTTGGGGTACTGATCACCAAAAACTCGAATTTATGGATGAAAGTTGGTTGACCGAATTCAGTAATCCATGCAGAAATTTTGGGCGCTAAGAATAGTATTTAAAATAATGACTATTAAGCAGTTAAATAGTTAAACGTTAAAGAATATAACTTTTTATTGACAAAACATTAATGGTATTACTAAAATCTAGATTAATAACCAATTGAAATTACCAAAACTTTGCTAAATTTTCAGCTGATATGTGGTAGACAGCTAAAATTGTGAAATTTCTGTGAAATTCTCTCTGAATTTCAGTTTCTTCCCAATGACAGCGCTTCAGTATGTTCTCCAATGATAATCCTCATAAAAATAACAATTACACTATTAAATAAACAAGAAAAAACGTGTAACCTGCGACAAAGCATTTAGATTTGTTATTAAACTTCAAAAAAATCCTTTTAATAAAAGAAACCCTAAATCAAAAAAAGGAAATAAAAATGATTCATGTCTATGCTTCTATTGCAACTAATTTTAAACGGGACAAAGAGGGTTCGAGTAATCACCTGTTGAGATAGTAAATTTCCCAGTTTGAAACCAGATCCGAGGCGCCGAGTCTGTAGTTGATGCAAATGCTCAGACCTAATTGAGGGTGCAGAGAAAAAACTCAGAAAAAAAGCGTAAACTTTTTCATAATTTTAGTGAGTGAAAGCGAGAGAGGTTACATTTCTGAAGGATCTGATCTTCTTCTTGGAACGAGAAACCGCTCTTCTCGAACTCGGCTTTGATTTCGGCGTCCATGGCGAAATTAGGGTTTCGGCGTGAGAGAGAAGGGGAGGAGCAATTTGGGGGGCGGGAAGAAAAAATGGCGGGAAACAGCGAAGAGGGTAATAGAGCGGAGAAAGGGATTTCGTGATTTCGTGCTTTATTACACATCGCCGCCTCGACTCTACGGTGGGCCCCTTTTAGCAAATATGCCCTTATGCTTTTTATATTTATATATTTCTAACTGTGTTCTGTAATAAAACCCGTATAAAACTATAAGTGGCCGTTTGTTTCGTGTAAAAAACTGTAAAGCCTGTAATTTATAAATGACTTACATCCTAGTTAGACAAGGGTGTTTGTTTGGGGTAATTCATAAAAGACTTACGTTACTCAAATACCACTGACTTATAATTCAATTACTACCCACTTAGAACTCAATTGCAGTTAATTTGTAGTCAAGTAAATTTGTATTATTTTTTATATTAATAATAACTTTTAATATATAATATTTTTAGTATTTATTTGCAATATTAAATTTTTTAAATCTCCAAATAGTTAATTTTGCAGCGAACTTTTTCACTTACGACTTACACATTACGATAATCAAATACTGTAAAATACAATACACTTTCTCGCTTACAACTTTACATTATCAACCAAACAGCATAAAATTTACATGTATGTAACTCATTTATAACCGTAGAAGAGTTTACAAATTACGATTACGACAGTCAAACAGATCGTAAAAAGGTATCAAATTCTTCCAATTCACATTGCAAATTTACATATATGCAAACTCAATAAATACATAGAGAGATTTCTAAAAAATAAAACACACATAAGAGAGAGAGAGAGAGAGAGAGAGAGAGAGAGAGATCGCAGAATATATATTCGTTATTAATTTACTAATGCTACCACACCATTTATTTATGTTTCTAAAAAGTTTTTCAAATCAAACAACTTTTTTCCTTTCATGTGTTTGTTGGCCCGAAGGCCCATCACTCTAGTTTTGATGATGATCAACTCATATAGTTATAGTACTAATGATCTTGTGTTTAATTAGTGACAGATTTATGATCAAGATCTTAGTAGGTGCATAGCTTCAACAAAGGATTTGAAGTCAAGTTTTGGAGCTAGCACGGTTTGATCCAAGAGCCATTGGATCGTGTTTGGACCAAGTCAAGAAGATGAGAAGGCTTCAAGTGAAGACTTCAAGAAGATGAAGACTTGTGTTTAGGTTTGTTTTTATAAGATTTTGTTTTTAGATAAAATGTAAAGGATAGAGTAGTTGGTGGATTGCTCAAGTATCAAATACACACACACTCTTGATTTAGTTTGTTTTAGAAAAGAATTTTCATTTTGAAAAAATATTATTTTGGTTTTGGTTTTCAAGTTTACATGTTTTAACCAAAACCAAGTTTAGAGCTTAATGTCAAAAACATAGATATTTCACCATGTTTGTGTAGTGGATCATATCCATGCACCATATGCTTTAAAAGTTGTTTAAATATCTTGTTTTTGTATTTGGAGAAGTTATGGGAAAACAAGTTTTAGAAAAATCAAGTTTTGGAAAATACTGTTTTCTTTTGAGCCAATATTTCCAAGTTATAAAAATAGTCCAAATCATTTATAACATGCCTTGATTTTGTGCAAGCATGTTTGTTTATCAAAGTATTTTGGTAAAACTATTTTTGTAGATTTTCTATGATTTTATGGGATTTTATTTGAATCAAAAAGACCAAGTTTTTAATCCCTAAACTTTATTTCCTGGCTTCAGCCGGTCGACTGGGACGGTCGACCGCAGCTTGAAGTCGGCGACCGTCACGGTCGACCGACGTGCACGCCAGTTCTGCAGGATGGCCGGCCGGCCGACCCGGCCGATCGTCCAGAGAGTTCTGCTCTCTGGAAAGGCCCCGGCCGACGAGCGATCGACCGGACAGAGAGACTTGCTCTCTGTATCCTTGCTCGGTCGACCGATGGCTCAAACGGTCTGAAATATGACCGTTGGCCGGACGACCAGGCGGTCGTCCGACAGGCCTGACAGACCCCAACGGCTAGTTTTTCAGACTCTATAAAAAGGGGCATTTGGGGGCTGTTTTGATTACGATTTTTGGAGAGTTTTTAAGCCAGTTTTTCCTAGTCTTTTAAAAAGTTTTTTCTCCACAAAATTTAGAGCCAATACTTCCAATTAAAAGGAGAGTTTATCAAGAGTGTTTAAAAGAGATTTCTTGAGTTTTCCTCCACCATTCTCATCCTTGTTTTCTCACACAACACTTGAGCTATCCATTACTATATCTACCCTATAGGGAGTTTGTTGTGAGAGGATTTTAGGTGATCAAGAGTTGTGATCACCAAAGTTCATCTTTGCTCTTTGAGGAGGCGGACGTGTGTGTTCGCATTGTTTCAGGTCCTAGTGGGGACTCGGTGTTTAGAGTTCGTGTGTGAACTCTTTGTTTGAGGTGCGGCCTCGGCGAGCTTGTGGGGCTTGCGGTGTGTACGGGCTAGAGAGTCCGAGAGTTGTAGGTGTTGCAGCACCGAGTGATCCGGTGGGATCGATTATAGTGGAAATCCTTCGTGTGTCGAAGGCGGGGATGTAGAGCAAGTGTGCTCGAACCTCGAAACAAATCCCTTGTGTTTGTGATTGCTCACTCTATCTCTCTATCTCTTTATTTATATCTTGCATACTTTTATTGTGCTCATCTTTATATGCTAGATATTCATTGTCTGCTCATATTGCATATGCTTGGGTTTGTTTGCTAACACTTGTATTTAACCAAGAGAGCCAACGCGGCACCTCAACCCTTATCTAGGGGAATTTAGAGGAGTTAGTCCAGAGCCCTTCACGGGGAATTCGTCTACACTCTTGTGTTATACGTGGTGTTTAGTTTAAATAGTTTGTTTAGGTCATAATAGTTTTTACTTCCGCATTTTTTGGCATTAAGTGACCATTAGATTAGCCATCACCTATTCACCCCCCCTCTAGGTGATCCTACAATTGGTATCAGAGCCAAGTGCTCTGATTTTAGGTCTCACAACTTAGAGTTAAAGATCCTTTTTTTTTTTGCTAATCACATTATTTGTACACACACCATGGATTTCATGTCACCACCCATGTTTGACATTTTTAACATCCAAATTTAGAAGGTTAAGATGTCTATGTACCTCAAAGCCCTAAGCATTCATGTTTTCTTGCTACCACTAAAGATTCATATGTTAATAGCAAGAATATTGAGGCTAATGCAAAAGCCCTTAATGCTTTAAAGTCTACCCTAAATGATGATTATTTATCTAGGGTTGCTAATGTTGATTCGGCTTTTATAGTATGGAACATCATCACCTCCCTTGGCGAAAAGGATCTATATTATGCCGGGAGCGATTCGGATGTTGGAAGCGACACCTCCAACTTGTGCTATATGGTCCAAGGGGACAACCCCCTTGAGGTAACTACCGAATCCGAGGTAGATGAAAATGACATGTCATATGATGAGCTCACATCTTTTGTCAACTATTGCTTGAGAAATATGACATGATTAAGAAAGAAAATAAAATTTTGAAAAGAAATTTGATTGCATGCATAAAGAAAATGATTCTTTTAAAAATAGTATTGCATGTTTAGAAAAAGAAAATGAATTTTTGAAAAATGAGAATGTTTCCTTGCTTTCAAAATTAGATGATCTTTGTGAAGGAAACACAAATTTGAAAAATAAAATTGTTTGGTGGAAAAACAAAAAGAAGTTGTTTTTCAAGAAAACTCTTGTTTAAAAAGAGAAATTTGTGAAAAAGAAAAAGAAAGTGTTTCTCAAAAGAAAAAGAAAATTGTTTCACAATCTCACCATGCTTTACATGCCACCATTAATGATAGTGAGATTAATGTTTTGAAAAATAAAATTAATAGAGAGCTCTACTTTGAGCTCATGTGCATTTAAACATTCTAGATTGGAGTCATTATTTTCAAAGAAACAAACTCCACATATTCATGCACATCATCATCATGCATATGCTTATGTTGCACGTCATGATCACACTCATACACATAAGCATCCTAAGGTGTACAAATGTATATATTGTGGCCGCAAAGGCCATTTAGCAAAGTTTTGTTATGACAAGTTGCATCATATTAATTTTGTTAATAAAAATGTTTGGGTGCCTTACAAAGCTAACCCCAAGGACCCAAAAGAAAATGGGTACCAAAACCCCACCTTGTGTTTTTGATGTAGGTGAGGGCTCTCACACGACGTGAGAGAGATGGTGCCTTGATGGTGAATGCACATGGACTTGATGGACACATTTATAGATACATCGCTATCAAGGAGTTTTGGTGGGACAACCACCATGTTTGGAGTTTTGAAACATAATTTCTTAGTTGGTAACTATTTCTAAACTCTTAGTTTATTTACATGCTTATTCATTTTTGACATCATATAGCATGTTCATGTTTTTATGCTTCATGTGGTAAATACTAGTTTAAATGTAGTTTTTATCAAAACTTGTATTTATACATGTACAAATAGTGAGAACAAATTGATTCATATATGTTTGCACTTCATGCTCATTTGTACCCACTATATGCACATATATAGGCTAGTTTTGATGATTCTTTTATTTATACTTGTTTTGCCTATTTTCATGGTTTACTTCATGTATATGCATTTTTATTCAAATCTAATAAATATACATGTATATCCTTTTTGAGTCTCTTGCCTTCATGCAAATACCTTTAATAGACTCTTTTATGTTTGGGATATGTATGCATATTGTTAGATTTAGATAAATCATACATATACCTAGAAGTTTATTGATGAATTTTCATGTTTTGTTTAATAAAATAAAATGAATAATTTGTTTTGATCATTTGAGCTTCAATGAATATTTTCATGAAAATGCTATTTACATGATTATTGAACACTCATACTTCATTTGTTTTGTCATGACTTTGATTCATGAACACTTTTATGAGCTTAATCGATTTTGAGTGTCATCTCTTGTGTATTTGGTATGATTCATGAAATGCATATGATTTGGTTTCATGTTTTTGAAGGATCTTTAACTAGTTTTTCAAAAATTAATTTAACTAGTTATTTATCCTTCAATATTTATGAGATATACACATGATCCTATTATTATTTCAATTGGTATCAATTTGACTCAATTTTTGTATACACTCATATTTTGTTTTCTATATATGTATGTATCAATTTCAATTGATATACTCATTGTTCATACATATATATGTTTTGTTTTTGTGATTAAGTTAAAATTGATTTACATGTTTAAAGCACAAAGTGGTTTATGAAAAGAAAATAAAACTTTTAAGAAAAATTCTCAAGATTTGTTTTATTGAGAAAATTCAAAATTTTGTTTTATAAGAAAAATCAAAATTTTTGATTTGTATTGCCTATATGTAAGGAGAGCTTAACATCTCTTCTACATATAGATTCATGTTGAGTGTATTGTATACTGAGGAGCTTGACAACTCTTCTTTATGTGGTACACGTGTGTAGGGGGAGCTTCACATCTCCTCTTATGCATTACATATATACGTTATGTGAATTAGGGCTTGTCATCCCTCTTTCATGTAATGTATATGTGTAGGGAAGTTACTTTACCGTCTTCCTCTTCGTGAATGTATATCGCATATAACCTTTCTTGATTGATTTGGTTACCCTTCTTTGGTTCCTTGTTTCGGACAAAAAGGGGGAGAAAAAATTTGAGGATTTTGTTTTACTTTAACCCCTTTGTTGATGATTGACAAAAAGGGGGGAGAGGTATTTGGTATATATGCATGCTTTTGTAGTTAAAGGATTTATGTTTATGCATATATGTTTTGTTGTGCAAATATTGTGCAAATAGGACAAAAGAATTTTTGTTTTATGCTTGATTAGCATGTTTACTCCTACATTTGCATACATGTTTATGAGCATACATTGCATATCTATTTTGTTTATTTGTGATGCATGAGTTAAGGGGGAGCTTCTTTGAAGCTTTACTTTAATCCATGCATATATAACTTCATGAGTTTTGTCATCATCAAAAAGGGGGAGATTGTTGGCCCGAAGGCCCATCACTCTAGTTTTGATGATGAACAACTCATGTAGTTATAGTACTAATGATCTTGTGTTTAATTAGTGACAGATTTATGATCAAGATCTTAGTAGGTGCATAGCTTCAACAAAGGATTTGAAGTCAAGTTTTGGAGCTAGTACGTTTGATCCAAGAGCCATTGGATCGTGTTTGGACCAAGTCAAGAAGATGAGAAGGCTTCAAGTGAAGACTTTAAGAAGATGAAGACTTGTGTCTAGGTTTGTTTTTATAAGATTTTGTTTTTAGATAAAATGTAAAGGATAGAGTAGTTGGTGGATTGCTCAAGTATCATATACACACACACTCTTGATTTAGTTTATTTTAGAAAAGAATTTTCATTTTGGAAAAATACTATTTTGGTTTTTGGTTTTCAAGTTTACATGTTTTAACCAAAATCAAGTTTAGAGCTTAATGTCAAAAACATAGATATTTCACCATGTTTGTGTAGTGGATCATATCCATGCACCATATGCTTTAAAAGTTGTTTAAATATCTTGTTTTTGTATTTGGAGAAGTTTTGGGAAACAAGTTTTAAAAAAATCAAGTTTTGAAAAATATTGTTTTCTTTTGAGCCAATATTTTCATGTTACAAAAATAATCCAAATCATTTATAACATGCTTTGATTTTGTGCAAGCATGTTTGTTTATCAAAGTATTTTGGTAAAACTATTTTTGTAGATTTTCTGTGATTTTATGGGATTTTATTTGAATCAAAAAGACCAAGTTTTAATCCCTAAACTTTGTTTCCTGGCTTCAGCCGGTTGACCGGGACGGTCGACCGCAGCTTGAAGTCAACCGACCGTCACGGTCGATCGACGTGCACAGACGTGCACGCCAGTTCTGCAGGATGGCCGGCCGGCCGACCCGGTCGACCGTCCAGAGAGCAGCTCTCTGCTCTCTGGAAAGGCCCCGGCCGACCGAGCGGTCGACCGGACAGAGAGACTTGCTCTCTGTATCCTGGCTCGGTCGACCGACCGGTCGACCGATGGCTCAAACGGTCTGAAATATGACCATTGGCCGGACGACCGGGCGGTCGTCCACAGGCCTGACAGACCCCAACGGCTAGTTTTCCAGACTCTATAAAAAGGGGCATTTGGGGTAGGGGTGGCAATTGGGTCGGGTCGGGTCTAATTGGGTCGGGTCTTAAATGGGTCGACCCATAATCGGGTCGGGTCGACCCGACCCATTTATTTATATGGGTCAAAAATCCAAACCCAAACCCGACCCAGTATTATGTGGGTCGACCCGACCCGACCCATTTGACCCATTTAACTAAATGGGTCGGCCGGGGCGGGTCGACCCGTTAGCGGTAAATGTTTTGTAGGAACCTTATTCTTGCATTCTATAAGTAGATGACAGTGGCATAATGTTGGTTTCAATAAGTTAAAAATCATAAAATCATGTATATCAAATGCAATGCTTCTTATTCTCTGAAATAAGGTGAAAGTATTAGTGGGATTGAGACAAACTCAGGGATTGTTTATGCAATATAATTTTGTTTATTTATGAGAATGTAGTTAAAATTAAGGGGCTTTAGGTTTTTCATAGAAGATTGTGCAATGTGTATGGTGTATTGGATTTTGATGAAGAAAGGATGGAGAGCTAAATTATGAAGTCCCTGAGCGGAAATGATAAATGATTCCCAAAAAAAATCTCTGGATCAAAATATAAAAAGGTAAATGGGTCTTAGCGGGTCTTAGCGGGTTTGGTGGGTTTGGGTCGACCCGACCCATTTATTAATCGGGTCTGGTGGGTCGACCCGATTACGACCCAAACCCGTATAGCTCAAACCCAAACCCACTTACTCTGGGTCGGGTCGGGTCTGGCGGGTCGGGTCTGAATTGCCCCTCCTAATTTGGGGGCTGTTTTGATTAAGATTTTTGGAGAGTTTTTAAGCCAGTTTTTCCTAGTCTTTTAAGAGGTTTTTCTCCACAAAATTTAGAACCAATACTTCCAATTAAAAGGAGAGTTTATCAAGAGTGTTTAAAAGAGATTTCTTGAGTTTTCCTCCACCATTCTCATCCTTTTTTCTCACACAACACTTGAGCTATCCATTGCTATATCTACCCTATAGGGAGTTTGTTGTGAGAGGATTTTAGGTGATCAAGAGTTGTGATCACCAAAGTTCATCTTTGCTCTTTGAGGAGGCGGACGTGTGTGTTCGCATTGTTTCGGGTCCTAGTGGGGACTCGGTGTCTAGAGTTCGTGTGTGAACTCTTTGTTAGAGGTGCGGCCTCGGCGAGCTTGTGGGGCTTGCGGTGTGTACGGGCTAGAGAGTCCGAGAGTTGTAGGTGTTGCGGCACCGAGTGATCCGGTGGGATCGATTATAGTGGAAATCCTTCGTGTGTCGAAGGCGGGGATGTAGAGCAAGTATGCTCGAACCTCGAAACAAATCCCTTGTGTTTGCGATTGCTCACTCTCTCTCTCTTTGTTTATATCTTGCATACTTTTATTGTGCTCATCTTTATATGCTAGATATTCATTGTGTGCTCATATTGTATATGCTTGGGTTTGTTTGCTAACACTTGTATTTAACCAAGAGAGCCAACGCGGCACCTCAACCCTTATCTAGGGGAATCTAGAGGAGTTAGTCCAGAGCCCTTCACGGGGAATTCGGCTACACTCTTGTGTTATACGTGGTGTTTAGTTTAAATAGTTTGTTTAGGTCATAATAGTTTTTACTTCCACATTTTTGGCATTAAGTGACCATTAGATTAGCCACCACCTATTCACCCCCTCTAGGTGATCCTACAGTGTTAAATTCACCGGAGGAATCAGTTTGGAATGTTCCAAACTATTACTTTTAATGATTGTATATATGCATATATTCCCCAAAATAATTAGGCAATTTTTCAAAAAAAAACTTTTTCTAAAAATAATTTTAAAAATAGACTTCTCTCAAAAATATTTTCAAGAAGAGACATCTGACACGCCGGTCAACGCCACGTCGGCTCCACGCCAACGCTGGCGCTGGCGAGGGACGATTATTGGTTCGCCTAGGGTTGACAACCCCAAGCGAACCAATGTCTTTTTTACCCAGTGCTCGGTTGATCGGGGTTGTCAACCCCGATCGAACAAATTTTTTAGTTTTGGCTTGGTCGGGGTTGGATCTATTCATTTGGCTCCAATCAGTGTGCATAACGAGTTGAATGAAAATGATGAAGGTGAAAAAAAATAAATAAATAAATTGGGTTTGGTCGGGATTATCACTCCCAGCCAAACCATGCATGAGGGCAAGCAAGTGTACGCTATTCTCTTGAAATTTGGAGGGAAGTTTCCAACCTTAGTCAAATCAAAAAAAATAATATATATATATATATATATTATATATATATATATATATATATATATATATATATTTCAATTGAGATTGTCAACTCTGATCGAACCAAAAAAACTCTCTTGTTTGACCGACTCAAAGGAAGACTATTGTTTGGACGAATTATGTTACGGCGTCGGATACTTGATATAGGTAATGCAAGTAGGAGAACTTTGGTGTCGGATAATCGGCTTAAAGAAAGGTTGTCACACTATAAGTCCATATTGCATTACCTCGTCAACTAGTCTGACAGCGGAATAAGAATCCAGATGTGTATATTTATGTGGCCCCATGCGTGTGGTAATCGACCCAAATGAAGGTTGTTGTTATGGCCAGATCATTACATATATTATATAGTCGATATAAATAACTTAAATTTTGGGACCAATCCTATAAAGGGACAGTCGGCCCAAATGAAGGTTGTTCTCTTACATATGACCTAAACTTTAGGGTCTCTATATTGGGGCAGTGCAGTGTTGGCATAAAGAGATACAACTTATTCTGAAAGCTTGACCAGCAGCTCTATCAGTTAAACTGGTTGCATTTTCTGAAATTCAATATTTTATGGCTATTACAGTAGAAATTGATTAAATGCAATGTTTACGTTAAATTGATAAGAACTTGTATACTTATGTAGTCTAAATTGAATGGTACAAATTTAAGAAGTGGTAAGACCACGTAAAAGATCGTTGTTGGATTCATGGACCTTGACTATATCTTAGAAACTGATGGACCCACTAACAAAAACTTAGTTAAAGAAAAGGCCAATTATGATAAGTGTAATACCCCGTTCCTGGAATACGTACTTAGTTGCGTATTCAGATTTTCGATCGTATTTTTCGATTTGTTTTCTGTATTTATTCTGTATTATGAATTCCTTACATGATTGTTTTGTCTTGGTTTTGGATTCGTGGATTCGGAGTCAACCTTGGTTTGAACCGAAGGCCCGAATCCCAGAGTATTGCTCGGTTTGGACAATTCCACTATTCCGATTTGACCGATTTCTATTTCAAACATCATTTTCCAATATTCTAGATTTTATGTGATTTTCTAGATTTTTCTGGAATTAAAAGGAATATTTTCAAAACCGGTGTCGGCCAGTGCCGCTGACCGATTCCTGGATTTTTAATTCTTAAACGGTTTGGAATTTCTAAATAATCCTTTAGACATTATTACTTAGAATCATATTTTCTACCTACATTCTTTTTCTGGGGATTTTATGATTTTATGGAAATTCCACCGGAGTCGGCAGTTAGCTGGGTCCGGGATTTTTAGTTTTAAAACTATAAAGTATTTCTTAAAACGGCTTTCACGATACATCTTATAATATCATTTTCTATCTAAATTCATTTTTTGAGATTTTCCAGAATTTATCGAAAATTCACCGGTTTGGTGTCGACCGGTACCGCCGGAAGATTCCAGGATTTTTAATTTGAAATCTGCATTGTATTTCTCGAATCCGATTTCACCGAGCATCTTAAAATATTATTTTCTATTTTTGAGGATTTTTTCGGAACGATTCCGAAACAGTCGGATTTTTACCCTATTTTAATAATATTATTTTTTGTTGTTTCTCTTCCCCCAATTCTCTTTTTCCCTCCCCCAAAAGTCAACCTGCCACATCACTCCTCCCATCACATCTCAACCACTCCCATCACATCAATCATTCCTTAATAAATAAACCCCCTTTTCTTTTCTTTCTCTTTTTCCTTTTTCTTTTCTTTTTTTCTTTCTCTCTCTCTTCTCCTTCCTCTCTTCTGCGAGCCCAGCGAGGCCGCCACCTCCCTCCTCCCTCTCCGGCGCCGTGGCGGAGCTGACCGCCGCCGGCACGACGCCGGCGGCCTTGGGCGCGGCCAGGGGGCCTCGGGCCCCCTGTGCGCTGTGCAGGGGAGGGGCAGAGCCCCCTCTCTTCTCCCCTCTCTCTCCCTCTCTGTTGAGCACGCCGGCGGCCAGGACCGCCGCCGGCGGCCCCTGTCTGTGGAGGGGAGGCGCAGCCTCCCCTCTCTCCCTCTGATTGGGCTCGCCGGCGGCCCGGACAGCCGCCGGCGGCCACTTCGTGTGGAGGGGAGGCGCGGCCTCCCCTCTCTCCTTCTCTGTTGGGCGCGCCGGCGGCCAGGACCGCCGCCGGCGGCCCCTGTGCTGAGAGGGGGGGCAAACCCTCTCTCTCTCTCTCTCTCTCTCTCTCTCTCTCTGTGTTGCAGGGGGGCAACAGCCCCCCTGGTTGCCTTGCTGGAGGGGGGCAAAGCCCCCTCCTGTGTTTCATTTGAGGGGGCAGCCGCCCCCTCCTCTTCCGGTGGCCGGCGCCGCCCGGCGCCGCCACTTGGCCGGCGGCCAGGCCGGGCACCCCCAGCAGGGGGGTGCTGTGCGTGGATCCAGAGAGGGGCAAAGCCCCTTCTCTGTTTCTCTCCCTCTCTCTCTTCTTGGATCCCTCTCTCTCTCCTGTTTCTCTCTCCTCTCTTTCTCACTCTAGCTCTCTCTCTCTCTCAACCGCACCCTCTCTCTCTCCTGATTCTCTCTCTCTCTCATCATCTCTTTCTCTCTCTAGAAATCTCTCCTTCTCTCTCTAGAAATCTCTCCTTCTCTCTCTAGAAATCTCTCTCTAGATTCTCTCTCTAGAAATCCCTCTTTCTCTCTCTTCACTTTCTCTCTCTAGAAATCCCTCTTTCTCTCTCTTCACTTTCTCTCTCTAGAAATCCCTCTTTCTCTCTCTTCACTTTCTCTCTAGAAATCCCACTTTCTCTCTCTAGACTTTCTCTCTCTACCTACTCTCTAAAATCCCTATTTTCTCTCTCTAGAATATCCCTTTCTCTCTCTACATTTTCTCTCTCTAGAAATCACTGTTAGTCGACTACCCATTTCATCTAGTCGACTAACTTTTCCTGAGCCAAAACATCAACTCTCTGTATCACAGATTTAGTCGACTTAACATAACTGTTAGTCGACTTGTCATGTCTGTTAGTCGACTACTCGATTCATCCAGTCGACTAACTCTTCCTGATTCCAGAATCCCAACTCTTGGCCCCAGTCGACTTAACCAATTATTAGTCGACTTAGGACCCTTAGTCGACTACACCCTTGACCCTAGTCGACTAACCTTCCCTGAACTGAAACCCCAACTTTCTGTATCTCAGTTCTAGTCGACTTGACCTTACTATTAGTCGACTTAGAGTATCTGTTAGTCGACTACCTATTTTACTCCAGTCGACTAACTTTTCCTGAACCAGAAATCCAACTCTCTGGATCACAGTCTTAGTCGACTACCCCATCTTCCTAGTCGACTAACCCCTCTATTAGTCGACTACCCTGTCCACCTAGTCGACTAACTTTACCTATCTGTCTTAGTTGATCCCTTCCTTGAACATGAACCTTACCCCCTAGACTTATATCACATCTTGGTGTGGCTTGACTTGTCACTTGACAAACACCATCTTCACTTCCCTTCTCTCTTTCTCTCTCCTCCTCACTCTACATATTTATATATCCTATTTTATGGCGTGCCCCGGATTTCGTGGATTTCGGACCTTTCGGCTTTTCGGTGATGCAGGCGAGTGTTCTCACTCGCTACCCTCTTACTTCTTATGTCATTGATTATGCGCATGTTCTTGCTTTAGCTTTCATGTATTTTATTTCATGTGCTATGTCTTTTATTGCTTATACCATGCGTGGCCGACCCTTCGTGGTCGTGGACTTTGGATTACTGTTATGTTTACACTTGCCCTACTACTACTTCAGACTTGTTAGTTGCATGTTTCCTTTTAACACATGTATATCACCTGACATCTAGAGTGTTATCACCTGACCACCTGACATACTACTATTTGGCTAGACCTCTGGTTATGACCTGACTTACCCAGACTATTATCAATCTCTTGACATAACTTGCCACCCGATTATTATCTATCTTTTATCATGTTTGGTTGCTTGCTTAATATCACCACTCTGTCATGCTATCACTTGACACCAGCATGATGACTTGACTTGTGATTATCATCTTTACGGGGACCTTGACTTATGATTCTGTGTCATGATCAGTGACTGTTTTCCTGCTTTACATACAGTGACCTGACTATATAGTACTTATGTACTCCTTATTCCTGATCATGTCTATTTCCTGTTATTCCCGTAAAGTGATAATTAAACTAATAAATCCTAAAAAGGACCAACTTGTATTGGGTCGGGGGAAACATGCGGATATCGATATGTGTTCGTGTTTACAGTGGCATTAGGTATTGTGCACTCATGTTCCGGTCTGACCTGTGGGCCTCCAGGGGACCGAGGGGAGAGCTGGCTCCCTTATTCCTGTATGATAGGGCATACATAAGCCCCTCCTGTTAGCCTTGCGGCAGGTTCCGTCACCTAGCAACGGAACAATCCTGGGCCGTGGTCCCGGGTATGTACGGGACCCACTGTAAACATAGTTCGTTGATACCCCCGCTTGTTTCCAATAACAACCTCGACTTGCTTATATATGGATGTATGTGAGTTGGCCGTACACCGAGACACATACCTAGATATATGGGTAAGACGAGTAATAATAATAAAGTGTCATAATAACCGGCTCTTTAAGTTGTAAGTAGAGGTATGTGGAATGGGACGCATACCAAAGCCTGCAACTTAAACGGCTATGAATCTGTGATGTACCTTACCGTATTTGCTTTTCCCGGACTTTATGTCGGATTTCCTGTTTTATGAGTATTATGTTATAACTACCTGGTAGCTCGGATTGGTTTTATTCGGATTCCCTGTTTTATGATTATCCTGTCATATCTGTTCATATCTGCTCTCACCTATCTGACTCCTGAGTATTTCCTTCTTGATATCATTTGTTATATGCATTATTGTGCTCACCCTGCTTCACCACTTGGTTTTGCTTCACCACTCGCCTGGGGAGTATCATTTGACTCCCCTGGATCCACATGTCCAGGTCATGGAGCTAGGAGCGTGTGATCAGAGTGGCGCAGCGGTAGCGTGGATCACCAGCCTACCTTTCAGAGCCATTTCCTTCCAGGCCCCCTGTGTGCCTCTCGAGTTTTCTCGTGAGTGCCTTTCTGTTTATACTTATACTGTCCATGCTCTTTATACTGTTCATACTTGTACTATCCTTGTATACTTGTATGTGAACTCCCTTTTGTATCGTTCATATATGTGTGTATCTCTTGTATTCCCGCATTTGCGCATATCTGTGATGTTATATTATTGTAATATTCATCACCTCTGGTGATAACTCTGTGATTGTATATATATGTGTTGGAATGTATAATGCACCATTTGCTTCCGTACTCTGATTCTTGTCTGTACTGATGCTTAGCGTATATACGGGAAGGTAATTCGGACTTACGTATATACGTTGCAGTGACGTCCCCGTATCAGTGGAATCGGGGCGTTACAGGTTGGTATCAGAGCATAGGTCAACTTAGGCTCGTCAGAGCCTAGGTCAGCTTAGGCTCTAACTTCCTCAGTACGTCCAGAAGGCAAATCAATGGTAAAGAGATTTGCAACTGGAATACATGAATCTTGGTTATACATTCCAACTGCAAGTGCAGAGTTATCTATTTCTTGACTATCTTCCCTTTGATTTCAAATCCCTCCTTGACTATCTTTTCCTTGGATTCCTGATCTCTCCTATCCTTTCCCCGTTTTGGTTTTATGTTTTGGTTTTATGAAGCCTTATACTATTAAGATATGACTAGACTAGGAAGGTAGTGGCTGGTTCTGCATGAAGCTATTATGGGATCTCTCGGCAAATTCTATGAAGCTTGGTATTCTCCAGATCGAATCTGATCTGGCTATCTTTCAGAAGACAACAGTTGGGATTCTTAATTATCGGTCTTCCTTATTATTATGCTCAGGAGTATTAGGGTTTTCTTTATTCATTTATTACACAGCCACGACATCATCAGCAAAATTATTACACAGCCACGACATCATCAGTATATTTATTACACAGCCACGACATCATCAGTATCATTCAGCATTATTCGGAGATTTATACAGCCAGAAGTGCGAAGGATAATTATTGTTCAGTTGACTTGAGAGCCCTACCTATAGTGCTTCATATCTTAATTAGTATAGATTCCAGCCATTGTTCCCTTTGTATTCAATTTGCCCCTTAACGAAATTGCGAGGACGCAATTTTTTGTAAGGTGGGTGGATTGTAATACCCGTTCCTGGAATACGTACTTAGTTGCGTATTCAGATTTTCGATCGTATTTTTCGATTTGTTTTCTGTATTTATTCTGTATTATGAATTCCTTACATGATTGTTTTGTCTTGGTTTTGGATTCGTGGATTCGGAGTCAACCTTGGTTTGAACCGAAGGCCCGAATCCCAGAGTATTGCTCGTTTGGACAATTCCACTATTCCGATTTGACCGATTTCTGTTTCAAACATCATTTTCCAATATTCTAGATTTTATGTGATTTTCTGGATTTTTCTGGAATTAAAAGGAATATTTTCAAAACCGGTGTCGGCCAGTGCCGCTGACCGATTCCTGGATTTTTAATTCTTAAACGGTTTGGAATTTCTAAATAATCCTTTAGACATTATTACTTAGAATCATATTTTCTACCTACATTCTTTTTCTGGGGATTTTATGATTTTATGGAAATTCCACCGGAGTCGGCAGTTAGCTGGTTCCGGGATTTTTAGTTTTAAAACTATAAAGTATTTCTTAAAACGGCTTTCACGATACATCTTATAATATCATTTTCTATCTAAATTCATTTTTTGAGATTTTCCAGAATTATCGAAAATTCACCGGTTTTGGTGTCGACCGGTACTGCCGGAAGATTCCAGGATTTTTAATTTGAAATCTGCATTGTATTTCTCGAATCCGATTTCACCGAGCATCTTAAATATTATTTTCTATTTTTGAGGATTTTTCGGAACGATTCCGAAACAGTCGGATTTTTACCCTATTTTAATAATATTATTTTTTGTTGTTTCTCTTCCCCCAATTCTCTTTTTCCCTCCCCCCAAAAGTCAACCTGCCACATCACCTCCTCCCATCACATCTCAACCACTCCCATCACATCAATCATTCCTTAATAAATAAACCCCCTTTTTCTTTTCTTTCTCTTTTTCCTTTTTCTTTTTCTTTTTTTCTTTCTCTCTCTCTTCTCCTTCCTCTCTTCTGCGAGCCCAGCGAGGCCGCCACCTCCCTCCTCCCTCTCCGGCGCCGTGGCGGAGCTGACCGCCGCCGGCACGACGCCGGCGGCCTTGGGCGCGGCCAGGGGGCCTCGGGCCCCCTGTGCGCTGTGCAGGGGAGGGGCAGAGCCCCCTCTCTTCTCCCCTCTCTCTCCCTCTCTGTTGAGCACGCCGGCGGCCAGGACCGCCGCCGGCGGCCCTGTCTGTGGAGGGGAGGCGCAGCCTCCCCTCTCTCCCTCTGATTGGGCTCGCCGGCGGCCCGGACACCGCCGGCGGCCACTTCGTGTGGAGGGGAGGCGCGGCCTCCCCTCTCTCCTTCTCTGTTGGGCGCGCCGGCGGCCAGGACCGCCGCCGGCGGCCCCTGTGCTGAGAGGGGGGGCAAACCCTCTCTCTCTCTCTCTCTCTCTCTCTCTGTGTGTGTTGCAGGGGGGCAACAGCCCCCCTGGTTGCCTTGCTGGAGGGGGGCAAAGCCCCCTCCTGTGTTTCATTTGAGGGGGCAGCCGCCCCCTCCTCTTCCGGTGGCCGGCGCCGCCCGGCGCCGCCACTTGGCCGGCGGCCAGGCCGGGCACCCCCAGCAGGGGGGTGCTGTGCGTGGATCCAGAGAGGGGCAAAGCCCCTTCTCTGTTTCTCTCCCTCTCTCTCTCTTGGATCCCTCTCTCTCTCCTGTTTCTCTCTCCTCTCTTTCTCACTCTAGCTCTCTCTCTCTCTCAACCGCACCCTCTCTCTCTCCTGATTCTCTCTCTCTCTCATCATCTCTTTCTCTCTCTAGAAATCTCTCCTTCTCTCTCTAGAAATCTCTCCTTCTCTCTCTAGAAATCTCTCTCTAGATTCTCTCTCTAGAAATCCCTCTTTCTCTCTCTTCACTTTCTCTCTCTAGAAATCCCTCTTTCTCTCTCTTCACTTTCTCTCTCTAGAAATCCCTCTTTCTCTCTCTTCACTTTCTCTCTAGAAATCCCACTTTCTCTCTCTAGACTTTCTCTCTCTACCTACTCTCTAAAAATCCCTATTTTCTCTCTCTAGAATATCCCTTTCTCTCTCTACATTTTCTCTCTCTAGAAATCACTGTTAGTCGACTACCCATTTCATCTAGTCGACTAACTTTTCCTGAGCCAAAACATCAACTCTCTGTATCACAGATTTAGTCGACTTAACATAACTGTTAGTCGACTTGTCATGTCTGTTAGTCGACTACTCGATTCATCCAGTCGACTAACTCTTCCTGATTCCAGAATCCCAACTCTTGGCCCCAGTCGACTTAACCAATTATTAGTCGACTTAGGACCCTTAGTCGACTACACCCTTGACCCTAGTCGACTAACCTTCCCTGAACCTGAAACCCCAACTTTCTGTATCTCAGTTCTAGTCGACTTGACCTTACTATTAGTCGACTTAGAGTATCTGTTAGTCGACTACCTATTTTACTCCAGTCGACTAACTTTTCCTGAACCAGAAATCCAACTCTCTGGATCACAGTCTTAGTCGACTACCCCATCTTCCTAGTCGACTAACCCCTCTATTAGTCGACTACCCTGTCCACCTAGTCGACTAACTTTACCTATCTGTCTTAGTTGATCCCTTCCTTGAACATGAACCTTACCCCCTAGACTTATATCACATCTTGGTGTGGCTTGACTTGTCACTTGACAAACACCATCTTCACTTCCCTTCTCTCTTTCTCTCTCCTCCTCACTCTACATATTTATATATCCTATTTTATGGCGTGCCCGGATTTCGTGGATTTCGGACCTTTCGGCTTTTCGGTGATGCAGGCGAGTGTTCTCACTCGCTACCCTCTTACTTCTTATGTCATTGATTATGCGCATGTTCTTGCTTTAGCTTTCATGTATTTTATTTCATGTGCTATGTCTTTTATTGCTTATACCATGCGTGGCCGACCCTTCGTGGTCGTGGACTTTGGATTACTGTTATGTTTACACTTGCCCTACTACTACTTCAGACTTGTTAGTTGCATGTTTCCTTTTAACACATGTATATCACCTGACATCTAGAGTGTTATCACCTGACCACCTGACATACTACTATTTGGCTAGACCCTCTGGTTATGACCTGACTTACCCAGACTATTATCAATCTCTTGACATAACTTGCCACCCGATTATTATCTATCTTTTATCATGTTTGGTTGCTTGCTTAATATCACCACTCTGTCATGCTATCACTTGACACCCAGCATGATGACTTGACTTGTGATTATCATCTTTACGGGGACCTTGACTTATGATTCTGTGTCATGATCAGTGACCTGTTTTCCTGCTTTACATGCAGTGACCTGACTATATAGTACTTATGTACTCCTTATTCCTGATCATGTCTATTTCCTGTTATTCCCGTAAAGTGATAATTAAACTAATAAATCCTAAAAAGGACCAACTTGTATTGGGTCGGGGGAAACATGCGGATATCGATATGTGTTCGTGTTTACAGTGGCATTAGGTATTGTGCACTCATGTTCCGGTCTGACCTGTGGGCCTCCAGGGGACCGAGGGGAGAGCTGGCTCCCTTATTCCTGTATGATAGGGCATACATAAGCCCCTCCTGTTAGCCTTGCGGCAGGTTCCGTCACCTAGCAACGGAACAATCCTGGGCGTGGTCCCGGGTATGTACGGGACCCACTGTAAACATAGTTCGTTGATACCCCCGCTTGTTTCCAATAACAACCTCGACTTGCTTATATATGGATGTATGTGAGTTGGCCGTACACCGAGACACATACCTAGATATATGGGTAAGACGAGTAATAATAATAAAGTGTCATAATAACCGGCTCTTTAAGTTGTAAGTAGAGGTATGTGGAATGGGACGCATACCAAAGCCTGCAACTTAAACGGCTATGAATCTGTGATGTGCTTACCGTATTTGCTTTTCCCGGACTTTATGTCGGATTTCCTGTTTTATGAGTATTATGTTATAACTACCTGGTAGCTCGGATTGGTTTTATTCGGATTCCCTGTTTTATGATTATCCTGTCATATCTGTTCATATCTGCTCTCACCTATCTGACTCCTGAGTATTTCCTTCTTGATATCATTTGTTATATGCATTATTGTGCTCACCCTGCTTCACCACTTGGTTTTGCTTCACCACTCGCCTGGGGAGTATCATTTGACTCCCCTGGATCCACATGTCCAGGTCATGGAGCTAGGAGCGTGTGATCAGAGTGGCGCAGCGGTAGCGTGGATCACCAGCCTACCTTTCAGAGCCATTTCCTTCCAGGCCCCCTGTGTGCCTCTCGAGTTTTCTCGTGAGTGCCTTTCTGTTTATACTTATACTGTCCATGCTCTTTTATACTGTTCATACTTGTACTATCCTTGTATACTTGTATGTGAACTCCCTTTTGTATCGTTCATATATGTGTGTATCTCTTGTATTCCCGCATTTGCGCATATCTGTGATGTTATATTATTGTAATATTCATCACCTCTGGTGATAACTCTGTGATTGTATATATATGTGTTGGAATGTATAATGCACCATTTGCTTCCGTACTCTGATTCTTGTCTGTACTGATGCTTAGCGTATATACGGGAAGGTAATTCGGACTTACGTATATACGTTGCAGTGACGTCCCCGTATCAGTGGAATCGGGGCGTTACAATAAGTGTGAGAGGTCTTACAAGATGTGTCTAATAGTTATAAAGCACACTATTAGTATAACTATTAGGGATTTTATACCTGATAAAATTAGTGTTAAAAGTTTTTCAGCTGAAGTAGCCGACCGGTTTATTAAATCGGATAAAGTTAAGGCCAGTACGCACCTTAGCAAGCTGATAAATATGCGCTACAACGAGTACATTATGGAAATATCCAATCTTGTTTCTAAATTAAAGGCACTGAAATTGAAACTCTCTAAAGAGATTTTAGTGCATTTCATTTTAATCTCTTTTCTTATAAAGTATAACCCTTTTCAAGATTATTTATAATGTTCAAAGGGAAAAGTGGAGTCTCACTGAGCTCATTAGTCATTGTGTCCAGGAAGAAGATAGATTGAAATAAGAAAAGACTGAAAGTGCACACTTAGCATTCAGGGTAATACTTCTAATAAGAAAAAAAAAGTATAACTAAAGTAAGGAACATAACACTATTACAGTTGATAATCCTAAATGGAAAAAGTGCAGGAGAAGAAGCCTAATGTCATTGCATACTTCTTCTGTAAGAAAGTAAGTCACCTCAAGTAGAATTGCATAAAGTATCAAAAATGACTAATTAAGAAGGGTAAGTCTCATATTTATATTTGTTCTGAAATTAATATAGTTTTAGTGCCACCCCATACATGATGGATATGTAATTCACATTAGCGATTCAATGTGGAACTTTCAAACCCAAAGAGGCCCAACCCAGTTAAGCGAAACGTATACATGGGTGATAAAGTTACAGTTAAAACTGTTGGAGTTTGTAGGTGGAGTTTGTAGGCTTAGATTAGATTCTGATTTTTTGTTTTAGATTTGGATGAGACTTTAAATGTACTGTCTTTTTAGGCAGAATCGTATTTCTATTTCATTGTTAAATAAATATGATTTTATTGTCACTCTTATAATGAAATGATTAGTCTATTTTTCAAATCGAAAGTTATTGGTATTAGAATTCTGATTGATGTTTATATAAATTGAAACTCCGTGCTTCATGTACTGAATCTTTGTATGTGAATAGCCTAGGAATTAAGCGAATATGAATTAAAAAACATTAGGAAGTTTGGTACTAGACGGAGAACATTTGTGGTTCGTTCACTGTAACTTCTTAGAATGGTCACGAATATGATTACTCTCATTATGGGTACCTATACTTGATTCATGAGAAATCCCAATCACTGGATATGTTAAAATGTATAAAGCTGAAGTTGAATATCAACAGAATAAAAAGATTAAAAGTTGTTAGATCTGACCGTCGTGGTGTGTATTATGGCAGATATGACGAATCAGATAGATATTCAGAACTTTTTGTCAATTTTCTGGAAGAGTGTGGTATTATAATCCAGTACACCATGCCAGGAACACCTCGTCAAAATGGTGTTGCTGGGAGAAATAAATCACACTAAAGGATATGGTAGGAGAGTGATAGTTCACATTACTCTACCAGAGTCATTATAAACTGAAGCCTTAGAGACGACTGTCTACCTCCTTAATAGAGTACCTAGTAAAATAGTAACTAAAACCCCATATGAGTTATGGACTAGGAAATCTCTCAGCATTAGACATCTTCATATTTGAGTGTTCAGCAGAAGCTCGGCCTTATATGCCACATGAGAAGAAGCTGGAGTTAAGGACAATTGTTTCTTCGTAGGGTACTGTGAGAGATAGAAAGGCTTTAGGTTTTACTGTCCCTCCACTAAGAATATAAAAACGGATAATGCTAATTTTTCTGAGGATATTTAGAAAAGTAAGAGTTAACTGTACAAGGATTTTACATTTGAGGAAGTACATGCTGTTATACCCATGACAACTGTCCTAAATGATGAAGTAGTTCTTCCACTTCAAAATGAAAATACAATTATACCCTTACAAGGTACAGATATAGTTCATCCTGAACTAGATCCAGTTATGAGGTATAACCTGAAAATTCTCAAGCATAAGTGCCTAGGAGATCAACTAGGGAGAGAAGATCAGCCATTGTAAATGACTATATAGTTTATCTTCAAGAGCACGAGTTTGACATAGGGTTAGAGGATGACCTCACATCCTTAAATGAGGCTAAACTCAGCATTCACTTCACTAAATGGTCAAATATCATGAAAGATGAGCTAAAATTCATGAAGAACAATGATGTTTGAGGTTTAATAGAGTCGCTTAAAGAAAAAAACCGATTTGTTGTAAATGGGTATTCAAAACCAAGCGGATTCGAAAGGCAATGTCGAAAGATACAAGGCATGTCTTGTCGGAAAGGGATTCACTCAAACAGAGAGCATTTACTATAATGAGACTTTCTCCCCAATTTTCATATAGAATTATTTAAATTATCAGGACACTAATGGCTCACTTCGATCTGGAATTACACCAAATGGATGTTAAGATTGTCTTTCTTAATGGTAGCATTGAGGAAGAAATCTGTATGGTGCAAGTAGAAAGTTTTAAAGCCAAAAGTTCACAATATTTGGTTTGCAAATTAAAGAAATTTATTTATGGTCTAAACCAAGCATCGTGTCAATAATATTTGAAATTTGTTCAAGTAATATCCTATTTTTTAATTTGAAGGAGAATGTGGGGGATCAATGCATTTACTATAAATTTAAAGAGAGCAGAGTTATAGTTCTTGTGCTATATATGGATGACATTCTATTAACAAGTAGCGATATGACTCTTTTACTTGACACCAAAAGTTTTCACTTAAAGAATTTTGAGATGAAAGATCTTGAAAACGTTTCTTTTGTGATAAGCATCTAGATTCAACGTGACAGGACACGTGGAATATTAAGTTTACCACAAGAGACCTATATCGATAAGGTTGAAAGTACACCTAGAAGGGGGGTAAATAGGTGTAAGGCTAATCTGATAACAAATGATGCGGAATTAAAAAAATAATTGCAACAAACTTATTGTAACCAAAGAGTGTAGCTGAATCCTGGTGAAGGGCTCTGGACTATCTCCTCTAAATTCCTCTAAATAAAAGTTGAGGTGCTATGTAAAGCTCTCTTAGTTCAACACAAGTGAGGCACACTGTAACGCCCCGATCCTGCAGGTACGGGGACGTTATGGCGACGTACATACGCGAGGTGAAAACAACCTTACGCGTACATTAAGCCTCAGTACATGACATAGCCTCCATATACATAAGAGTTCCAGTAAGGAATAAGTACAAGAATACCTGCAGAAAGGGGTTAGTGATCATAACAGATATAAAAACAGGGAGAAATATGATAACAACAATAAATTACCAAGATACCTATGAATAGTCTCGATGAGGAGTCTCCGATATGAACCCAATGGACTATCTGAGAATACGGTAACTCGGCTCTCCAACCTGGGCACGCAAACCCAGGGTCGTCAGAAAGCGACCTAGTGAGTGGTAAAATGAAGGAGGTGGTAATAGATACAATAGTAATACAAGCACGATAATAATATATAATAACATGATGTTGTGCCTATACAGTAATGATGTCCGCAAGGTATTCAGAAAACAGAATAGATGCAATGCAGAACATGCGTAGTATGCCACCACAGTAACATGTACCAGGCAAAGTAACAAATATACATGTAACATAAGAGCGGATAAATGATCAGGTACAGAAACAAGTACAACTAAACAATTGAATACAAGTATCAGGCAAGTCATGTTATTTATACAATAGTAGCAATCAGTACCACCTGATATTTTAATCAATCTCTTCCAGTGTCCCATACCACTGGCAGTTCATACTGGAGCCCGCACTCCAGTCGAACCCATCCGGACATGGCCTACGGGTTCCATTATCCAAACGAGAGAGTGACCAAATAACAAGTGTTCCCGACATCACTATTGTGTATACTGTCTTATTATGTTAATTGGAAACCCATGGTCGAGGAGTTCTTAACGGGTAGGTGTATCCCGTGCATACCCGGGATCATGGCCTTAAACAAACCCCTGGCTGCTGAGACCGGGGCCCCCGCTAAGAGGGGAGCATGAATCAAGTAACGGGAGCTCATGGAGCAATTGGTAGGTAGCACTACCGTCCCCTGCAGTGGGACTAACAATATGGATCCAGTACATCCACCCGATAAGATCTAACCAACCGTCAAGTCTCCCCATCCCAAGTTATTTTTATTATAATTCATTTAAAGTACACAACGTAATAAGAACAAGTATAGTGCATGGTACATGTAACATGATAACAGGACCTAAGCTCTGTTGATAGCATAGAACAAGATAACGGGAAACGGGAACAATAGATGTGGGATCCACACATCGCATATCAATAGCTCATGTATCCAGTAACAGGAATAACAATATCAGTAACGGCAAACAATCGTATAACAGGAATACGGGGATAACATGGAACAATCATACATGTAATATGAATGGGGATCCATATGACAAGAATAGGAAACCATACATGCATGTGTAACAGTGATATGCCAAGAATCCATGTAACGATGATAACAATATATGAAATGACGGTATTCCGTGAAGTGGTGCA
The DNA here is from genome assembly GCA_038442645.1 of Agave tequilana. Classification (NCBI taxonomy): domain Eukaryota; kingdom Viridiplantae; phylum Streptophyta; class Magnoliopsida; order Asparagales; family Asparagaceae; genus Agave; species Agave tequilana. Next base: position 8,269 of record JAVJIF010011986.1, on the reverse strand, counting down.
TCTATATATCGGTGGGATATGAATACGAAATAATAGTGTGACGTGTCATATTATCTGTGCAACGGTGATACATGTACATGCGCTAACAGTGTCCCGCGTGACAGAATATGTAAGTCACGGTGTTCCGAGTGTATGCACACTAATGTTTAGTCTAACAAGTCTCTATGTAACAGATGGACGTGCATATACAATGCGCTGCATGTAAACAACCGTGTCCGGTGTAATATGGCTATATCATCTACTCGAGTGTTAAATATAGGTATCACCAAAGTATTAAACATAATGATCTAGTTTAATTATTAAGTTAGTGGCTAGTTTTACTCATGAACATTATTAACTTCGGAAATCTCGTTAATTAACCAATCATCCCGTATAATAAATCAGGTTTTATTATGTTTTAATTAATGACAATAATTACAAGTTATTAATTAACAGTTACAATAATTTATCCATAATCAAGATGTAAGACTGAAAGCAATCAACCAATTAGGATTTCTAATAAATAAAATTTATAAAAGAAAAACACTCACAAACTAGCCATGGGAAGGTAGCTCTCTTTTCCACGATCGCAACGGATCCAGAATCGTCCAAATCAGAGTCTGGATGCTCCAGATATCGCCCGAATACTAAAAGTAACAGAGATGGGGTAAATATGTAAATAACAATATTCCAAACGCAAATACTGAAATGTAACAGGGTGTTTCTGAAAAAGTACCTTTATTGGTTTGGATGCGGGTTTGGGCTCGTAACGGGTCGGGTCCAGATCCACAACCCATACCCAATTAACTTAGTAATGGGAAATGGGTTAACGGGTTTCAACCCAACATTTAGGCAACCCAATAGGGTTATTGGGTTCGGGTTCACCCGAACCAATAACAGAGCAGCAGCAGCAGCAGCTCTTGCTGCTGCTGCGCGAGCAGGCGCTGGCGGCGGGCGGCGGCGGGGACCCGCCAGCGGCGACCCCGGCCGCCGGCGGTGCGGCAGCCCTTCAAACAGAGAGAGGGCGAGTGAGAGAGAGAGAGGGAGTGAACAGGGCAGCTGTTGCCGCCCTGTGCCTGGCCGCGCGGATGCGCGGCCATGGCGGCCGGCTGCGGCCGGAAGCGGCCAGCAAGGGGACGGCCGGCGCGCCGCTAGGCCGCCGGCGGCGTGCTGGCCCGCGCACAGAGAGAGAGGGGAGAGAGAGAGACAGAGAGAAGAGAAGGGGGGCCAAGGGCTGGCGGCGGCCAGCCCGGCCTTGCCGGCGGCGGCTCCGCCCGCCCAGGCCGGCGGTCGCTCAGGGATGGGAGAGAGAGAGTGGGAGAGAGGGAGAGAGAGATGGGTTTTTAAAATAAGGGGGAGAGAGAAAAGGCGGTTGGGAGAGGCGGTGGAGATGGCTGGGGAAGAAGAAAGGGGAAAGAAAAGAAAAGAAAAGGATTTAGATAATTAAAATAATATTATTTAATTCGGCCCAAATTTGACTAACTCCGAACAGTGTCCAAAAATTACAGAAAATAGAAAATATTATCTTGAGACGTAATATGAAGACGTTTTGAAGAAATTCAATCCGGTTTGCAAATTAAAAATCCCGAGTGTCTCGCCGATACCAGGCGACACCGGTTTGGCCCGATTTTTGATAAATTCAGAAAAATCCCCAAAAATACCCTAGCGTAGATCATATGATTCTAAGACACATGGTGAAAGCGGATTCTCAACATACAACTCCATTTGTGAATTAAAAAAATCGTAAAGCCGATTATCGGTATCGGTCGACACCGACTACGGAGATTTTCCAAAATAATCCAGAAAAATTCCAGAAAATCCTAAAAATCTAAAATATTCGCAAATGATTTTTGAAACTGAAATCAGCTCAATCTGACTACCAGAAAAGTCAAATCAACATTATACATCGTATCGCGTACTGATACTGTGATACGTACACCGGGAGCAGGGGGTTACATTTCTCCCCACCTTACAAAAAATTTCGTCCTCGAAATTACAATTCAGGTATGAGAACAATATTTCCAACCTCAAAGCCTAAAGGTTACGGGTCCACGATAGTTCAGCTGCGCACTCTGAGATATCTATCAGGAACTCGGGATGGAGAGGTCGTGTAATGAACTAACACGACGGATTGGAAGCAATCAGATACAAAGAAAACGATAAAGAAATCGGATATTCTGGTAGACAACGGTAAGTAAGGAAGGGATACAAACGAGTCAAGGCAGGAATTGTCAAGGTCATGGTATTCTTGTACTCGTTACTGGAATCCCCAAATTCAGAGATAGAGAAACTCTAAACTGCCTATGCTTGTACTGTAGGTCTGAGCTCGAGGCTTAAACCCAGGTGGTTACCCACACCAGGTGTGAACTTAAGCTGATACCACTATGTCCCCGTACCTGCGGATCGGAGCGTTACACACAAACAAACCAAGCATGTATATGATATGAATGAACAATATGAATCAATGTAAGGCACAAAATAAGAGAGAGTTTAGAGATAGTAGATCAAACGAAACACAAAAATATGTTTCGAGGTTTGAGCACATAGCTCTACGTCCCCGCCTTCACACAGAAGGATTTCCACTAAAGCGTCCACACAGGACTTCCCACACAGGGAACCTCTAATGAGGATTTGGGTACATAACTCCTCTCTCCAACACATACAACCTCTCACTAGAGGCTAGACATAATGCCAATACAAGATCAACCTCTCACTAGAGGGATACCAACAAACTCAATCACCTCTACACTTAGAGGGATATCGATAGCCCAATCACAACCTCCTCTACACTTAGAGGGCAAGGCTCAAACCCACAAGCAACTGGATGAATACAACTCTCGGTGGTTTCAACAACCACAAACTAATTTTCTCACTAAACAAGATCCTAATAGATAGGATAGATATAATAGCTCAAGTGTGAGAAAATAAAGAGTTTGAAAATCAAAATCACAAAGAAAAACTCTAGGGAAAAACTCTAGATAGAAATGTAAATGAAAATCAAACCAATTCCAAAGACTTTTATTTTCTTGATTTTTCCAACCCTTTAAAAACAAAATAAAGACCAAATCTTTAAGCCCAAAACTCTTTAAAAACTTGCTATTAAAACACTTAGGAAGATGAGAATTTTTCCTTTTAAAAAACTTGTGTGAAACAGCTCAAGAAATGGGGTATATATAGCCCTAAAACAAAATCTGCCCGTTGTCAGCTGGAAAGGGTAGAATTGCCCTTCCGGTCAACCGGCCGGTCGACCGAAGACTGGAAACAGAGAGCAGAGCTCTCTGCCGGTCGACCGGGGCCATTTTCAAAGAGCAGAAGCTCTCTGGCGGTCGACCGACTCCGTCGACCGGCCTCCCAGCCTGGCTGCGTGCACGTTCTGTGCACGTCGGTCGACCGCACCAGTCGACCGCAGACAGCCTGGTCAACAATATAGGGATTTGAAAACTTGGGTTTTTGCATTCTAAAAATCTCATAAAATACACATAAATTTCACAAAATATGTTCTTATTATATCTTTGAAATACAAATATGTGTGATAATAATTAACACATATTTCAAATAATTTGAACCATTTTTGTGTTCTTAAAATTTTGCCTTAAACCAAAATCTGTATTTTCAAAAAACTAGGATTTTGAAATGGACAAACCGTTTCTCCCAAAACTCATGTAAATGCAAAAACATGATATTGAAACAACTTTGAAGCATATTGTATATGGATAGAATCCAATATACATGATGAAAATCACCTAGAGGGGGGGGTGAATAGGTGATAATGCTAATTAATGCACAATTTAAAAATATGATGCAATAATCGCCCAAAACAAGACTAAGAGCCGAATGCCCCGTAAAGGGTTCTGAACTCTTCCTCCTGATTCCTCTTGAAATGAGTTAGAGGTGCACAATGCAACCTTGTTGTATGGGACTATGATTGACAAGATGAATGAAAACAAATGAATATTGCAATGAAGATGAGAGCAAGTAATAAGAGCAATGAAGTAAAGTAAGAAGTAAGAGCAAGTAAACAAACGCAAACACCGAGAATTTTTCTGAGGTTCGAGCACCTAGCTCTACGTCCCCGCCTTCCCAGAAGGATTTCTAACCACTATAACTTCACAAAGATGTTACAAAATACATGGAGTACCCAACTCCACAATCACAGTACAAGTTTTCTCTTGGTAGTCAAAAGACCACAAACTCTCTTTGCAAAACTCTCTTCCTTACAATAATCCTTGTAGACTAATGAGTAGGAATGAAGCTCTTGTGTGTAAGGAGAAAAGAAAAAGAAATCAGAGAGTTCTTGAAAACACTTCAGAAAATGATAGAGAATTTTCAGCACAAAACCAAGAAACCAAACTCTTTTGAATGCCTTAAACTTTTAAAATTTTGCAATTTTTTCTAGTAATAAACCTCTCCCCAAACACCCCTATTTATAGTAGAGGGTTTAGGGTTTGAAGATAAAACTCACTTAAGGCTAATTAGGAAGTATTAGGATCAGTAAATATCATTAAGCCCTTTTTAGAAAGAAAAGACAAAAACAAATCTGCTCAGAAAACTAGCTGTTACTGTTCAACGGCACACTCGGTCGACCGGCTAGTCGACCGACGTTCAAAAATAAGAGCGTTGCTGGCTCTCGGTCGACCGTCCGGTCGACCGAAAAATACAGAGAGCAAATGTCTTACAGTCAGGCAGGTTTCGATCGACCGCCCGGTCGACCGTGAAACGTGCACACGGATACGCACTGCTGCCAGAAACCACGGTCGACTGGGACGGTCGACCGACTTGACCTGTCACAGGGCCGGTCGGCCGGTGGCGGCTCGACCGTCTCAGGTCAAAAGTCAAAAACAGAAATAGATTTGAAGGGAATAAACAAAGTATGTTTTGAATAGAGATTTATACAAAACATAAAATGAGTTTGTAGGCAGAAGATTGTATACAAAAATATTTTGTACATATTATAGGAAATATTTTTGAAAATAAGATGTGTGCAAAAACGTGTGTGATAGAGCTTCAAACCTATTCACTTTTCTTTAACAAAACTATAAAAGTAGAAACAATCTAATGAATTATCTTGAGCAATCTTGAAGTCTTGAGCCATGCAATGCCTTGCTAGAGCCTTCTCTTCTATGTCCTTCCTTGATGTGCAAAACGTCTCTTTACTTCATGAACCTAGAAGTTCTTGCAATAGCTAAGCAATGGCCTCCAGATATGGTACTAACCTGAAACTTATCTTAAACAAACTAATTAGTACCAAATAGCTCTTATTTGTTTTGTTATCATCAAAACTCTAAACAAATAGAGAGTGTAACTTTGGGCCAACAATCTCCCCCTTTGATGATGACAAAACAAATAGGCTATAAACAAAAATATAGGGGAGGAGAAAGCTCCCCCTCAAATTATGCTATATTGAACAAAGAAAAACAATGTAATGTAATTTGCAAGTAAACATCATGAAACCAAAAACCACATAAAGAGATAAAACACTTGCAAAACACTTAAACACCAAATTCATGAAAACACATATTCATAAAACACATCAAAAACTGAAAACTGAAAACATATATAAACTCATATGGAACCAAAACCATATGAAACTCATATTACCATACATAAACTCATTCTCCCCCTTTTTGTCATACATCAAAAAGGGTCAAGAAAGCATTATTATTCAATAACACAAACATTAAGTTCACCACATATGAAAGAAAATCTAGCAAAATCAAGTGGTTTAGTGAAAATATCGGCAAGTTGCAAATCCGTAGAGAAACATAATCAATATCTATATCTCCTTTCTCAAAATGATCTCTAAGAAAGTGATATCTAATCTCAATGTGCTTGGTCTTTACTATGTTGATTTGCATTCTTAGTCATATGTATAGTACTAGTATTATCACAAAATATTTTTATATGGTTATAATGCAAATCATAATCAAGGAGAGTATGTTTCATCCAAAGGACTTGTGCACAACAAGCCCCCGCGGCAACATACTCCGCCTCGGCGGTTGAGAGAGCTACGGAATTTTGTTTCCTAGAGGACCATGAAACAAGACAATTATCAAGAAATTAACATGTCCCACTAGTACTCTTTCTATCTACTACAAAACCCGCATAGTCGGCATCCGAATTACTCGTCATTGGAAATCTCCGGTTTTCGGATACCATAGACCCATTCCAATCGTTCCCTTAATATAACGAATAATGCGTTTTACCGCAATAAGATGGGACTCTTTGGGACACGATTGAAATCTAGCACAAAAAATACACACTAAACATTATGTCGGCCTACTTGCTGTCAAATACAAAAGACTACCTATCATGCTTCTATACAATTTAATATCAACATTTTTATCTTGGTCATCCTTATCAAGCTTGGTTGTAGTTGCCATGGGAGTGTTGCAAACTTTAGAGTCTTCAAGTCCAAACTTCTTACGAGTTCCTTTGCGTACTGGCTTGACATTTGAAGTTCCCATCTACAATTGTTTGATTTGGAGTCCAAGAAAGAAATTCAATCACCCATGGAAGACATTTCAAACTCACATTGCATAACCTTTTCAAAATCCTGCATAAAAACTCATTAAAAGATCCAAAAATTATATCATCAACATAAATTTGCACAATTAAAATGTCATTATCAACATGCTTAGTAAAAGAGTTGTGTCTACTTTGTCTTAACAAAATTATTTGAAATGAGATAACTAGAAAGCCTTTCATACAAGCTCTTGGAGCTTGTTTCAATCCATACAAAGCTTTATCAAGTTAAAAACAAAATTAGGATGAACATGATCAATAAAATCGGGAGGTTGTTCAACATAAACTTCTTCATTAATTAAATCATTCAAAAATGCACTTTCACATCCATTTGAAAAAGTTTAAAATTTGAAAGATGCAAAAGCTAGTGTCATCCGTATGGCTTCAAGCCGTGCTACGGGTGCAAAGGTCTCCTCAAAGTCAAATTCCCTCAACTTGAGTGTAACTTTGGGCCACTAACCTAGCCTTATTCCTAATCACATTTCCGGATTCATCCATCTTATTCCTAAAGATCCACTTAGTACCAATTATTGGTCTATCGTGGGCCTAGGAACAAGGTGCCAAACTTGGTTGCGCTCAAATTGATTGAGTCCTCTTGCATGGCTAGCAACCAATATGAGTCCGCCTCGGCTTCGAGGAGCTTTTGGGTTCAAAATGAGAAATGAAAGCAAAGTTACCACATAAGTCATGGAGCTTGGAGCGAGTTGTTACCCCTTTAGATGCATCACCTAAGATGAGCTCCTTGGATGATTTGTAGCATATCTCCAAGCTTTAGGAAGCGGATGAGAGCTTCCCTTTATCCTCTTGAACATCACAATGGATCCTACTTTTCTTCTTGAGCGGGTGAGTCCTTCAAGGATAGTCTCTCCATGTCTTCACCTAATGGGTCAATCTCTACAATATTCTCAATAACACATTAGATTCTTTAAATTTAACATGCATGGATTCTTCAATGGTAGGGAAGATCTATTGAATACTCTATAAGCTTTACTAGTAGTAGAGTATCCAACAAAGATAGCTTCATAAGCCTTAGCATCAAATTTACCCAAGTTATCTTTAGTATTTAAAACAAAACACTTGCATCCAAAAACCTTGAAATATGCAACATTAGGTTTTCTAGAATGATACATTTCAAAAGATGTTTTGGAAGAATTTTTACACAAATAAATACAATTTGAAATATAGCATGCGGTGTTTGCAGCTCGGCCCATAAATATTGAGGGAGGTCATATTCACTTATCATGGTCCTAGCCATCTCTGAAGTGTTCTATTTTTCCTTTCTACAACTCCTTTGTTGTGGAGTTCTAGGACATGACATTGATGCTTGATTCCCTTTTCATCACAATAAGTCATGAAGAGTTGGTTAACAAACTCACCACCTCTATCAATCCTTATTCTCAAAATCGGAAAGCCTTTTTCTTTTTCAACTTTTTTTCAAAAAAACTTTGAAATGAGAAAAAGTTTGATCTTTGTGTTCCAAAAAGAAAACCCAAGTGAAGCTGGAAAAATCATCAACTAAAAACAAATGCAAATCTACTACCATTTAAGCTCTTAGTTTTAGTGGTCAAAAAAGATCCATATGAATTAATTCTAATGGCCTAGTTGACATGATATCCTTGATAATTTGAAGGAAGACTTGGTTTGTTTCTCAAGTGGCACGCACCACAAATGCGTCTTTCTCAAACTTCAAGTAAGGTATACCCTTCACCAATTCCTTAGAATTAATCCTAGAAAGATGGTCAAAAGATGCATGTCCTAATCTTCTATG